>ML662436.1:27356915-27390109 GCA_007570785.1 Antilocapra americana
TGGGTTCTCGTTACCGTCTTTCTAAATTCCATATATATGCGTTAATATACTGTATTGTTGTTTTTGCTTCTGGCTTACTTCACTCTGGATAATGGGCTCCAGTTTCGTCCATCTGAGTAGAATTGCTTCAAATGAATTTTTTTTTAATGCTGAGTAATATTCCATTGTGTATATGTACCACAGCTTTCTTATCCATTCGTCAGTTGATGGGCATCTAGGTTGCTTCCATGTCTTGGCTATTGTAAACAATGCAGCGATGAACATTGGGGTCTCTGCCATAACACAAAGCGGGATACTCCATGACCCACCTCCCAGAATATTGGAAATAAAAACACGAATAAACAAATGGGACCTAATTAAAATTAAAAGCTTTTGCTCACTCTCCCTTTTAAGTGACCTTTCTTTAAATGAAGGAGGACTGGAAACCAGATTCTAAGAAAATGGTGACAACAGCTACTTGGAAGAATCTGAACTCAGCCTGGATGCGCATGCTAGGCTGTGACGTAAAACCAGTGAAGCCTCATTTTTCATCCATTTCATAACCAGAGAGTAAATGAATAGAAACCCCTCTTTGGCTTTATATTGCCTCCCTATTGAATTTAACTTTTGTCCAGTTGAATAGACTTGTATTTTACTGCCAGTCATCTTAGCAGCTACTCAGTAGCCCATTGAGAGCGGTTTGTTTTTTTTTTTCTCTTGCCTGTGGAACATACTTTTATGGTTGTTGTTTCATGCTGTATTCTGTAACTTACTCTTATTTCTACCATGGCTAGCCAAGGCTGAATCATCAATCTGTCATCATTTCTGAGCTTCAGCCCTTCACACCTTGTCTTATAAAGATCTCCCTCACACATTTACATTGGCACCCAGACAAAGATACAGGATAACCTCAGATATAGGAATCCCTTCTTGCCTTTACTCCATAGCCTTCCTATTATTTTCCAAGAAGGCAGGCGGGATGTTAGAGGCACTTTGATCCTTTACAGCTTTTTAAAAATCTGTGATCACAGAGCACTGTCTTAAAGACTTGGCTAAGCCAACAGAGTTCCAACCATACTACCGTCATCTCCTGCCCAGATGATTGGAATAGTGTTCTGATCTCTCCGCTGTCACTCTTTCAGTCCTCCAAACCATCTTTCCTATCCTGCAGCCAGTGTGATTTTCTTTAAAACTTTCTAAACATTTCTTAAACAGAGATTTTTCTCTGTCTCTTTCTTTAAGCCTTTGGAACTCTGAGAGCCCCTCACATCCCACTAACTCTCAAGAATCACTGTGGTCTAGCCAGAGTGATGTTTAAATTGTAGTGATTACAATTTTTTCTCTCACTCAGGACATTCACATAAAATTATCATTGCCTGAAATAGTTGTCTCATCCTTCTGCTTACTCTTTAGGTTTCAGCTGACTCCTCATTGGCTCTGGACACTTACTCCAAGAATCCAGGTTGGATACCTTCTTATTCCATTTCTCATTGTTCTCTTTACTTCCCTTATCATATGGCTTGAGACTTATCTTTTACATTTGCTTGTGTGCATGTCTGTCTTCCCTCAAAGCCTATAAGCCCATTGAAAGTAGGGACTGTGTTCATCAGCTTTAAATCATCAGTGTCTGATATTGCAACAATTATATAGCAAGAGCTTGGCAATATTTGTTGATCCTCTAGGATTGTAGGAAAGCTATATATTCAGTTTCACAAAAGAAATCTTTCTCATTAATCAATGGAAATACCTAATATTACTTAATTTAGTTGTTGATTAGTTCATTAATCTATTCTCACTCCATAAATATTCTCAATATTTATGGAGTGAATATATGCCAGGGACTATGTTGAGCACTGGGGCTTCTCTGGTGGTCAGGTAAAGAATTTACCTGCAATGCAAGAGATGCTGGAGATGAGGGTTTGATTCCTGGGTCAGGAAGATGGAGGAGAGCATGGCAACCCACTCTAGAGAAACCCTTGGACAGAGAAGACGGGTGGGTTACAGTCCACAGGGTTGCAAAGACTTGGATACAACTTGAAGCAACTGAGCATGCTCGTGCCCATGTTGAGCACTGGGTATGTGAGGATGAATGAGATTTCCCAGGTGGTACTAGTGGTAAAGAACCTACCTACCAATGCAGAAGATGCAAGAGACTCCAGTTTGACCCCTGGATTGGGAAGATTCCCTTGGAGGATGAAATGGGAACCTACACCAGTATTCTTGCTTAAAAAATTCCATGAACAAGAAGAGTCTGGCAGACTACAGTCCATGGGGTCTCAAAGAGTCAGACACAACTGAACACACATACGAGAATTAGTAAGATATTTTTCTTTTTCTCAAGGCATTCCAAGTGTGATTGGGGAAATAGATAAGTAAGCAGGTACAATAGGGTGTGATATATTCTAAAATAAACATATGCATACACTGCTTTGGACTGTAGAAAAAGTAGTATTTTGGTCTACCTGAGCATATAAAAATAGACCACTTAAACTCAGTCTTCATGAATTTGTAAGTGAGTAGACACACAGATGTCAGGTAAGAGGAAAGAAGAAGATCTTTGGAGGAGGAACCAACAGAGCAAAAGATCAAAAGTTGGCGAGAATATTGGCATATTCTGCAAAGTGACTCGTCAGTAGAGTGTCCAGTGTTGGTAGCTTATTGGACCTGTAGGGTAGTGAGAAGACAAGTCATATGTCATTTGATGCTATGAGAAATTTACTCAGAGGGACACTTTAGAAAGATCACTCTAGTAGCAGTGTGGAAGATGAATTGGAGGAAAATAATACTAGAGACATTTCAGGAGTAATTTTTAATTGTATTGGTGGAAAATATGATGGTGCAGCTGTATATAAGTTCTCAGAAGTGTATCTGGAGAGGAAGTGAAAGGATTCTGAGTGACTTAGGAAGCAGAACCCTATCGCCATGCCATTAAGTAGGCTGTTCCTTCTTGAACCATAGTTCTCTCCTTTCTTTAGCTCATTACCATTTATCTTTTATCATTCAATTGAAGGGTTGCCTTTGGCAAGTTTTCTCTGACTCTCCCACATTTAAGATACTTAGAGAGTTTAAGTGTACATTAAATATAGCAAGTAGCATCTGCAATTCTACTCAGATGGACGAAACTGGAGCCCATTATCCAGAGTGAAGTAAGCCAGAAGCAAAAACAACAATACAGTACATTAACACATATATATGGAATTTAGAAAGACAGTAATGAGAACCCAACATGGGAGACAACAAAAGGAACGCAGATGTATAGAATAGACTTGTGGACTTTGTGGATGAGGGTAAGGGTGGGATGATATGGGAGAAGGGCATTGAAGCATGTTAATTGTCATGTGTCTAATCAATCGCCAGCCCAGGATTGATGCTCGGGACTGGTGCAGCGAGATTTCCTGGGGGGGAGGGAGGAGGGAGGGGGGACCCGGAGGGGAAGCATATGTAAACCCATGGTGATATCATGACAATGTATGGCAAAAACAATAATAAAAATAAATAAATAAATAAATAAATAAATAAATAAATAAATAAATAAATAAAGTGTAAGCAGAGAGCAAAAATAATGTCTAATTCAACCTGCTAAAAGGTTAGCAGAGTGTTTGGCATGTGGTTTGCACTCGACAAATATTTACTATACAGGTGAACATATGAGTGGCTAGAGGAGTACTCAGAAATGGGGATTTTAGGGAAAAGAGTAAACTCAGTGTGACGCTCAAGTTTCTTCTTGGGCAACCAGGAAATGGTGGGGATCATTTTGATAGAGTAAGAGTGGAAAAAACAAATTTGGAGAATAATTTGGGGAGGGTGACAATGGTTACATTTACTTGAGACTGGTTCAGTTTAAGTAACCTATGAAAAGAATGCCTGAATTTTAGCGGGAAAACTCTTAAAATTGAGCTAGTGTGAGGTCAAGAGCTGTGATTCACTGATGTGTAGGTAGGTGGTTGTTGAAAATGTCATACAACTTCATCATCCAGGAACACTGTGAATATTGAGGAAATAAAAGTCTCAAGGGAGTGGCCAGAGGATTACCATCATATAGGTACTTGTTGGGAGAACACATCAAGGAGACCCAGCAAGAAATGTTTAGACACTAACAGAGAAGTTTGGAAAGCGTATTGTTATGGAAGACTAGAGAGAAATGAGTTCCAGAACACAGCCATCAGCAGCAAATGTTTCCAAGAGGATATGTATAATAATGGAAAATAGCCAATTTATTTTTTGTAACCAGACCATATGTAAAGTTATTCACTACTTGTGAAGAACAATTTTAATGTAATGTTGGGATGCTACAGAATTTGTAGTGATTTGATGAATAGAACTATTGGAGGTAGTGGATGTAATGTATTTTCAAATTGTGGTTGTGCGCAAAGAGAAACAGATGGGGACAGAGTATGGGAAGAGGAGAGAAGTGAGCTACACAATCAAGGAGGCTTTCTTCCTCTTTTCAAATGAAAAAGATAATGAGATATTGAGAATAAATAGTAATTTAAAAGGGAGACATTAATAATACAGGTGGAGTAGATGTGTGCAAGATTAAGGTCTAAGATACAGTGGGATCAAGAGCCCACTTGAAGAAGAAGAAAGTCATGTCTCTTTCTGAGACTAGAGGGAAGAAAAGATGTATACACGTGTATGTTTAAATTAAATGGGGGCTCATTCACACTTGATTTCTTCTGTTTCTCTGGTAGTAGTAGCAGAACCATCTGCAGAGAGTGAAGGAAATGTAGGTGATACAAACTTAGAGAATGACTTATAGTTGCCGGGAGGAAGGGATAATTAAGGAGTTTGGGAAGGACATGTACACACTGCTATACTTAAAATGTATAACCAACAAGGACCTATTGTATAGCACATGGAACTCTGCTAAATGTTACATGGCAGCCTGGATGGGAGGGACTTGAGGGGAGAATGGATACATGTATATGTATGGCTGAGTCCCTATGCTCTTCATCAGAAGCTATCATTACATACTTAATCAGCTCTACCCCAAAACAAAATTAAAAATCAAAAGAAAAGTAAAGAAATAAAGATGATAGAGAATACATGTTGACTGAATTCTATGGGCGTTAAACATAGAGCTACAGAGACTAATGGAAACTTGTTGTATAGCTGTGCAGTGGTTGTTGTTGTTGTTGTTCAGCTAAGCCGTATCCTACTTTTTGCAACCCCATAGACTACAGCATGCCGGGCTTCCCTGCTCTTCACTGTCACCCAGCTTTGCTCAAATTCATGCCCATTGAGTCAGTAATGCTATCTAACCATCTCATGCTCTGTCACCCTCTTCTCCTTTTGCCTTCAGTCTTCCCCATCATCAGGGTCTTTGCGAAGGTGTCAGCTCTTCACATTTGATGGCCAAACTATTAAAGCTTCAGCATCAGTCCTTCCAATGAATATTCAGGGATGATTTTCTTTAGGATTGAATGGTTTGAAAACCTTGCTGAAACAGATGAAAGAGTATCGTCAGTGTATGAATTTTCAGTTGCATGATCTATTTGCACATGGACATCACCAGATAGTCAACACTGAAATCAGACTGATTAAATTCTTTGCAGTCAAAGATGGAGAAGCTCTATGCAGTCAGCAAAAACAAGACCGGGAGCTGACTGTGGCCCAGATCATGAACTCCTTATTGCCAAATCCACATTTAAATTGAAGAAAGTAGGGAAAACCACTAGACCATTCAATTCAGTTCAGTTCAGTTCATTTCAGTGAGTCACCCAGTCATGTCCGACTCTTTGTGGCCCCATGAACTGCAGCACATCAGGTGTCCCTGTCCATCACAAGCTCATGTCCATTGAGTCAGGATGCCATTCAACTGTCTCATCCTCTGTCATCCTCTGTCATCCTCTTCTCATTCTGCCCCCAATCCTCCCCAGTATCAGGGTCTTTTCAAATGAGTCAGCTCTTCATGAGGTGGCCAAAGTATTCGAATTTCAGATTCAACATCAGTTCTTCGAATGAACACCCAGGACTGATCTCCTTTAGGATGGACTGGTTGGATCTCCTTGCATTCAAGGGACTCTCAAGAGTCTTCTCCAACACCACAGTTCAAAGTCATCAATTCTTCTGCACTCAGACTTCTTTATAGTCCAACTCTCACATCCATATATGACTACCAAAGAAGCTGTCTACTTTGACTAGATGGAACTTGTTGGCAAAATAACATCTCCGCTTTCAATATGCTGTCTAGGTTGGTCCTAACTTTCCTTTCAAGGAGTAAGCGTCTTTTAATTTCATGCCTGCAATCACCATCTGCAGTGATTTTTGAGCCCCCCAAAGTAAAGTCAGCCATGATTTTCACTGTTGCCCCATCTATTTGCCATGAAGTGGTGGGACTGGATGCCATGATCTTAGTTTTCTGAATGTTGAGCTTTAAGCCGACGTTTTCACTCTCCTCTTTAACTTTCATCAAGAGGCTCTTTAGTTCTTCTTCACTTTCTGCCATAAGGGTGGTGTCATCTTCATATCTGAGATTATCGATATTTCTCCCAGCAATCTTGATTCCAACTTGTGATTCCTCCAGCCCAGCATTTCTCATGATGTACTCTGCATATAAGTTAAATAAGCAGGGTGACAATATACATCCTTGACATATTCCTTTTACTATTTGGAAAGAGTGTGTTGTTTCATGTACAGTTTTAACTGTTGCTTCCTGACCTGTATACAGGTTTCTCAAGAGGCAGGTCAGGTAGGACCTAAATCAAATCCCTTACAACTATACAGTTAAAGTCACAAATGGATTCAAGGGATTAGATCTGATAGACAGAGTACCTAAAGAATTATGGACAATGGTTTGTGACATTGTACAGGAGACAGGGATCAAGACCATCCCTTCCCCCCCCCCAAAAAAATACAAGAAGGCAAAATGGTTGTCAGAGGAGGCCTTACAAATAGCTGTGACTAGAAGAGAAGCAAAAGGCAAAGGCAAAGGAGAAAAGGAAAGGTATACCCATTTGAATGCAGAGTTCCAAAGAATAGCAAGGAGAGATAAGAAAGCCTTCCTCAAGGATCACTGCAAAGAAATAGAAGAAAATTTCAGAACGGGAAAGACTAGAGATCTCTTCAAGAAAATTAGAGACACCAAGGGAAATTTGCATGCAAAGATGGGCTCAATAAAGGACAGAAATGATCTGAACCTAACAGAAGCAGAAGATATTAAGAAGAGGTGGCAAGAATACACAGAAGAACAGTACAAAAAAGACCTTCATACCCAGATAATCAGGATGCTGTGATCACTCACCTAGAGCCAGACATCCTAGAATGTGAAGTCAGGTGGGCCTTAGGAAGCATCACTACAAACAAAGCTAGTGGAGGTGATGGAATTCCAGTTGAGCTATTTCAAATCCTAAAAGATGATGTTGTGAAAGTGCTCCACTCAAAATGCCAGCAAATTTGGAAAACCCAGCAGTGGCCACAGGACTGGAAAAGGATAGTTTTAATTCTAATCCCAAAGAAAGGCAATGCCAAAGAATGCTCAGGCTACTGCACAGTAGCACTCATCTCACATGCTAGCAACGTAACGCTCAAGATTCTCCAAGCCAGGCTTTAACAATACATGAACTAAGTACTTTCAGTTGTTCAAGCTGGTTTTAGACAAGGCAGAAGAACCAAAGATCAAATTGCCAACATCTGTTGAATCACTGAAAAAGCAAGAGAGTTCCAGAAAAACATCTATTTCTGTTTTATTGACTATGCCAAAGCCTTTGTGCAATCACCACAAAATATGGAGAATTCTTAAAAAGATGGGAATAACAGACCATCTGACCTGTCTCCTGAGAAATGTGTATGCAGGTAAGGAAGCAACAGTTCATGTTCATCTTTTTGAGTGTTAGTTCTAGAAAGTCTTGTACGTCTTCAAAGAACTGTACAATTTTTGAGATTGCATCCAAGTACTGCATTTTGGACTCTTTCGTTTACTATGATGGCTATTCCATTTCTTCTAAGGGATTCTTGCCCATAGTTGTAGATTATAATGGTCACCTGAGTTAAATTTACTCATTCCTATCCATTTTAGTTCACTGATTCCTAAAATGTTGCTGTTCACTCTTGCCATCTCCTGTTTGACCACTTCCAATTTGCCTTGATTCATGGGCCTAACATTGCAGATTCCTATGCAATATTGCTCTTTACAGCATTGGACCTTGCTTCCATCACCAGTCACATCCACAACTGGATGTCTTTTTTGATCTGGCTCTGTCTCTTCATTCTTTCTGGAGTTCTTTCTCCACTGATCTCCAGTAGCATATTCAGCACCTACAGACCTAGGGAGTTCATCTTTCTGTGTCCTATCTTTTTGCCTTTTCATACTGTTCATGGGGTTCTCAAGGCAAGAATACTGAAGCAGTTTGCCATTCCCTTCTCCAGTGAACCTCATTTTGTCACAATTCTCCACCATGACCAGTCCATCTTGGGTGGCCCTAAATGGCATGGCTCATAGTTTTACTGAGTTAAACAAGATTATGGTCCATGTGATCAGCTTGGTTAGTTTTCTGTGATTGTGGTTTTCAGTCTATCTGCTCTCTGATGGAGAAGGATAATAGGCTTAAGGAATCTTCCTGATGGGAGTGACTGAGAGGAAAACTGGGTCTTATTCTGATAGGTGGGGCCATGCTCAGTAAACCTTTAATCCAATTTTCTGTTGATGGGTGGAGCTGTGTTCCCTCCCTGCTATCTACCTGGGCCAAACTGTGGTGGGGGATTTCCCTGGTGGCTCAGATGTTAAAGCATCTGCCTGCAATGCAGGAGACCTGGGTCCAATCCCTGGGTCAGGAAGATCCCCTGGAGAAGGAAATGGCAACCTACTCCAGTATTCTTGTCTGGAGAATACCATGGAGAGAGGAGCCTGGTAGTCTACAGTCCATGAGGTCGCAAAGAGTCAGACACGACTGAGCGACTTCACTTCACTTCAAACTATGGTGGAGGTAATGACGATAATGGTGACCTCCTTCAGAAGACTCCCTGCATCTATTGCTACATTCAGTGCCCCCAACCCTGCAGCAGGCCACCACCGACCCACGCCTCCACTGGAGAGTCTAGGACACTCACAGGCAAGTCTGAATCTGTCTCTTGTGGAGTCATTACTCCTTTCTCCTGGGTCCTGGTACACACAAGGTTCAGTTTGTGCCCTCCAAGAGACTATTTTCCAGTCCTGTGTAAGTTCTGGTAGCTCTAGGTGAGGTTAATTGTGATCTCCTCTGAGAAGACTTATGCTATACCCAAGTCTGCTACACCCAGAGCCCCTGTCCCTGTGGCAGTCCACTGCTGACCCATACCTCCATGGGAGATGCTCAAACACAATTCTGTCTCAGTCTATGTGGGGTCCCTGGGTTTTCGTGCACACAAGGCTTGTTTAAGTCCTCTGAGCATCTCCGGTGGAAATGGAGTTTGATTCTAAATGCGAATTTGCCCCTCTTCCCATCTTACTGGGGCTTCTCCTTTGCCCTTGGTATGGGGTATCTCCTCATGACTGCTCCAGCAAAGTGCAGCCCACCCCTCCTGGCCTTGGTTGTAGGGTATGTCCTCATGGCCACTCCTAGTCCCATCACTTCATGGCAAATAGATGGGGAAACAGTGTCAGACTTTATTTTGGGGGACTCCAAAATCACTGCAGTTGGTGACTGCAGCCATGAAATTAAAAGACACTTGCTCCTTGGAAGAATTATGTCTAACCTAGACAGCTTATTAAAAACCAGAAGCATTACTTGGCCAGCAAAAGTCTGTCTAGTCAAAGCTATTGTTTTTCCAGTAGTCATGTATGGATGTGAAAGTTGGACTATAAAGAAAGCTGAGTGCTAGAGAATTGATGCTTTTGAACTGAGCTGTTGGAGAAGATTCTTAAGAGTCCCTTGGACTGCAAGGAGATCCAACCAGTCCATCCTAAAGGAAATCAGTCCTGAATATTCATTGGAAGGACTGATGTTGAAGCTGAAACTCCAATACTTTAGCCACCTGATGTGAAGAACTGACTCATTTGAAAAGACCCTGATGCTGGGAAAGATTGAAGGCAGGAGGAGAAGGGGATGATGTAGGGTGCGATGATTAAATGGCATCACCAATTCGATGGACATAAGTTTGAGTAAATTCTGGGAGTTGGTGATGGACAGGGAGGGTTGGTGTGCTGCAGTCCATGGGGTTGCAAAGAGTTGGACATGACTGAACAACTGAACTGAACTAATGACTTATTTAGTATTATCCAGTAGCTTGTGTCCATCCAAAATAAAGAGAAAGAGAATTATACTCAACCTAGTTGGCATTAACAGGGTGCACACATGACTTCTTAACCTGAGATCCATGTTTCACTGTAACTTCAGGAGCAGGTGTCTTGTGGACTCCTAAAAGGCTATGCAAAAATTTGTATATAGTCAAATTTTTGGAGAAACAGTGGATAGTTAGTTTCATACAACTTTCATAGTGATCCTTGATCAAAATTTTAATTTTAAAAGATTGAGGAGCAGTGTAACAGTTATGAATAAGTGATCCTTAAAAGATGAAATAATGAGAATATGATTCTTTGGGATTACAATGAAAGGAAATTTCTGACATTTTTTAAAAAAGACAATAATTTAAAAAGTACTAATAACCAGAATATATAAAGAACTGTCAAAACTCAATAATAAGGGAACAATCAACTTAATTTAAAAAGTAGCAAAGCATCTGATCCTACAGTTAAGTTGAGAAAATATATAAATGCCAAACATATGAAAAGAAGTTTAAAAGCATTAGCTATTTGAAAAATGCAAATCAGAACTACAAAACAATACCACAGCATAATTATTAAAATGGCTCATTTTTTTTAAAAAAGGGACAATAGCAAATGTCAGTGATGATGTGGAGAAGCTAGAATTCTAATATATTGATGGTATAACTTCAAAAATGGTATAGCCTTTTATAAATTTGTATGGTAGTTTCCTATGAATTTCAATATACAACCCATGAATATGTCTTTGGTATTTACTGTAGTGGCCTCCCTTGGAGACTTCCCTGTAGCTCAAACAGTAAAGAATATGCCTGTGAGGAAGGACACAAGGGCTTGATCCCTGGGTTGGGAAGTTTCTCTGGAGGAGGGAGTGAAAATCCACTCCAGTATTCTTGCCTGGAGAATTCCATAGACAGAGAAGCCTGGCAGGCTACAGTCCATGAGGTCACAAAGAGTCAGACATGACTGAGTGACTAACACAATATGTCTTATGTAGTGGCTTTATTCGTAATTGCCCAAACTTAACTCAAATATCTACCAGATGGCAAATGGTTAAACAAATTGTGGTGTACCGTGCAGCAAAACACTATCATAAGTAGTTTATTCAGCAATAACAAGAAGGAATGAAGTACTAAAACATTGACTAGAAATGATAACTCTCCAAAGCTTTATGCTAATTGAAAGAAGCCAGACTCAAAAGGCCGCAATACCGTATAATTCCCCTTACATAGCATATTGGAAAAAGTAAAGCTAAGAAGACACACATTAGGTCAGAGGCTGTCAGGGGCTGGAAGTGAGGAAAGGCCGTATTTCACCCAGGGACACAAGGGAACATTTTGGGGATAGCTTCCCAGGTGCCACTAGTGGTAGAGGACTCACCTGCCAATGCAGGAGATATAAGAGATGTGGGTTCAATCCCTGGGTCAGGAAGATCTCCTGAAGAAGGAAATGGTGACCCACTCTAGTATTCTTACCTGGAGAATCCCATGGACAGAGGAGCCTGGGAGGCTATGGTCCATAGGGTCCCACAGAGTCAGACATGACTAAAGTGACTTAGTGCACACATGAGTTCATCAAAATGCATACAACTATCACCTATAAAAGAATACATTTTATTGTTTTTTAAATTATATCTCAATGTATGTAGAAAAAGTAGAGCACAAAGCTCTGAAAAAGGTGCTCTTGAAGAAGCATGATGATACAATTGTATAAATGGGTGGACTATTTTCTCCTTAGGTCCACCTTACACATAGAGCTTATTCCCTTTGATCCAGCCACTTCCTCAATTACATATGCAAAGCACAGAATTCCCCAGGGTTTTTACTGAGAAGAGCTCTGGGAGAAGATCTCCATGTGTTAACAGTAGGAGAAAGAATCCTACCGGCAAAACGAAAATCAGTGGAAACATCTGGACCACTCCCTACCCAATCTTTTTACAAACTTATTTTCTACTAAAACTTTAGATTGTGTTAATAATGGAGTCCATTGTCTGAGAGCATTATGCTCAAATGCAAACTTTTGCCCCAGGGAGATGTAATCAAATTAGTTCCTACCATTTCTATTTCACCTAGGAGAAAATGACAATGGAGATGAATTTATTAGACTTTTGTACACCAGTTGGAATAATGAAAAGGAGGGGTGTTTGCTTTAAAATAATGAGAGAAGAGCTTTTGTTTCTTGAAGTCCAAGCATAAATGGAACACAGTACAATTTGAGGCTTTGCTCAATTGAGTCACAGTATGAAGGAGCTGGATACATGAGAGAGAAACAAATACGGATAATGAACAAGAAAAGGTGAATTTGTGAATATAAGTCTTCCATTTATATCTCTGGAGTTGAATTAAAATGAATTGAGTTGATTTGAATTGACTAGAGATGAACTGATAGCTTCAACTCAAGAGGAAAGAAAAAAACCCTGGGTCAAAGCCACTAAAAGAGTATGTTGTGCTTATCATGGAAACTGAAGACCCCACTCTAAGCATGTCTCTAGCACCAAAATGTGATTCAAGTCTGCCTTCTAAAAAGTTGTCCCCGCAGCAAAAGAGACACAGATGTATAGAACAGTCTTTTGGACCCTGTGGGAGAGGGTGAGGGTGGGATGATTTAGGAGAATGGCATTGAAACATTTATATTATCATATGTGAAACGAATCACCAGTCCACGTTTGATGCATGATACAGGGTGCTCTGGGCTGGTGCACTGGGATGACCCAGAAGGATGGGATGGGGAGGGAGGTTGGAGGGGGGTCCAGGATGGGGAGCACATGTACACCCATGGTGGATTCATGTCAGTGTATGGCAAAACCAATACAATATGGTAAAGTAACTAGCCTCCAATTAAAATAAATAAATTTTTAAAAATATCATCTCCAAATATTATTGATGATGGTGGTGGTGGGGTGCCTAATAGACCAAATGCTGTTATTTATGATAATATGCTGTCAGGGCAGTATCTCATTAATAGCTGATATTCTCTGGAAAGAGGTCCTACATAAAATCAGTAGCAGTAAGACTGTACTTAATTTACCTGAAACTACACATGTAATAGTTTACCACACCCAAAAATCTACGTGTGTGCTAAATCACTTTAGTCGTGTCTGACTCTTTGTGACCCTGTAAACTGTAGCCCTTCCAGCTCCTCTGTCCATGAAATTCTCCAGGAAAGAATACTGGAGAGGGTAGCCATTTCCTTCTCCAGGGGATCTACCAAACCCAGGGACTGAGCTACCCAACCCAGGGATTGAACCCCTGTCTCTTAGGTTTCCTTCATTGGCAGGTGGGTTCTTTACCGCTAGCGTCACCTGGGAAGCCCTGCAAGAAGCTACAGCCACTGTTAAACAGAGTGTGACTCCTTGCAGTGTAGTTTCTGATGCAAAAGTTACTCTCTCCACAAAAGAAGCAGAATGAAATGCTCTCCCACCACTGCTATGTGATGATAAAACAGGAATGCAGGGAGGAGAGAAGAGAAGAAGATGGAAAGGGAGAATGAGAAAGGACAATATATAGAAGGAGTTGGTAATGAAGCGATTGTTGCTAAGTCGCTTCAGTCATGTCCAACTCTGTGTGACCCCATAGATGGTAACCCACCAGGCTCCCCAGTCCCTGGGATTCTCCAGGCAAGAACACTGGAGTGGGTTGCCATTTCCTCCTCCAATGCATGAAAGTGAAAAGTGAAAGTGAGAAGTTGCTCAGTAGTTTCTAACTCTTCATGACCCCATGGACTGCAGCCCACCAGGCTCCTCCATCCATGGGATTTTCCAGGCAAGAATACTGGAGTGGGGTGCCATTGCCTTCTCCCAGTGAAGCCATTACCTGGGTAGAAATAGTATCTAGTCAGAATTTTCCAAAATACATTTGAGGGAGAATAAACTTTAGAAATACCACAGATAAAGAAATCAATGGTCCAAATGAAACCTAACAACTAAAACTTAAAAGTACTGCAGATTGATTGAGAAAGAGCAACTTGGAGAGAAAAGAATTTGATTGTAAGAAACAGACAACTGAACACAGACTGCCGGAGGATGACGGCTGCCCAGTTCTCAACACTGAGGACCAGTGGAACACAAGCCCAGCTAGCCATGCACAAATCTATACTGGACTGAACTGCAGCCAACCAAGGCTTTTCATCACTTTCTTGGGACGGGAAACTTGGAAATTAAAGTAATTCTTTCCTGCTTATACTTGAAACTGAAAACATTAGCCACTGGTCATCATATAAAGTAGTAGAAAGAAAGCAAATAATCACTGTTCACATATTATCTCTTGAGAAAATGGGAAGTTTCCATTATAGTTCCTACTCTATAAGGTTAAGGTTTTTAAATGACCACTTTTGCTATCTTTATATGATCTTGAATTAAAGAATCCTGCCAGATATTATACATAAGCACCACAACTTAGTTGACTACCAGACCAGGTAAGTAGCCCATGACTGACTATTGCTTTTAAGAAATCTTATTTCTGTTTCTTTGTGTTCCATGTTACCAATTCTGGTGAACGCTGAAAATCTTGCTGAAACATTTCTGCAGGGATGAAGACAGCCTCAAATCAAAGGAAAGTTTGCTTTTGATTAAAGTCAGTCTTTCTGCATTACCACTAGTATTTCTTTCTCTTTGGCGATAATTTTAGAAATATCTTAAAAACCTTTATTCTGATGTTGTTGCTTCTATGATCATGCTTCACTTGTATTTTTTTCTAAGACCAGCATATAGGCATATACACACATGTGCACACACACACACACATGCAAAATATAAACAACCATTTGCTTTCTATATGATTAGAGTGGCAATAAAAGAGCATTTTCTTTTGGTCTCAAAGTCAATTTCCCTTTAACCCACTTTGAGTTCCAATAATGCCACTAAGTACCAAGCAGCTTGGAAGAAAAGCTATGAACAATGCCAGATAGCAATTTAAAAAGCAGAAACATTACTTTGCCAACAAAGGTTCAACTAGTCAAAGCTATGGTTTTTCCAGTAGTCATGTATGAATGTGAGAGTTAAATTATAAAGAAAACTGAGCACTGAAGAATTGATGCTTTTGAACTGTGATGTTGGAGAAGACTCTTGAGAGTCCCTTGGACTGCATGGACGTACAACCAGTCTATCCTAAAGGAGATCAGTCCTGGGTGTTCATTGGAAGGACTGATGTTGAAGCTGAAACTCCAATACTTTGGCCACCTGGTGCAAAAAACTGACTCTTGAAAATACCCTGATGCTAGGAAAGATTGAAGGGGATGACAGAGGATGAGATGGTTGGGTGGCATCACTGACTTGATGGACATTAGTTTGAGTATGCTCTGGGAGTTGGTGATGGACAGGGAAGCCTGGCATGCTACAGTCCATGGGGTGGCAGAGTGGGGCACAACTGAGTGACTGAACTGACTGACCAGCAGAAATCCTTCTTGTTACAGTATTCTATTTAGAAATCTTTTGTTCTAATAAAAAGAATTTTTTCTTTTTTGAAATAAGATGCCCGGGCACAGTGAAAAATGACAGGTTTAGAGATAGGAAAATATAGACAATGCCTCAAGTCCTACCCTAACTGTTCATATAGACATGACAAATCACATCCTTTTGGTTCTCTGTGACCTCATATGAAAGATAATGCTGCTGAATAAAATTAGGGTTTCTGAAATTTGACTGATAAAAATCATTACATGGAGTGCTTGTTAAATGGCAGTTTTCCAAACTCCACTCCAAACTCATCACCTTGAACTCTCTGGACTAGGGACAAGAGAATTGTTTAATACTCACTGTAACCCTGCACTCCATTCTTGCTTCTCATGAACTGACAACTTGGGGAAAATGTCATATCAGGTTACTTCTAAAGCCCACCCTGCTCCAGTTGTCTGCTGAAACCAAATAAAAGTCACAGGACCAACTCACCATTAGCTTACTTTGTTACTCATAGTTTTTCAGTTATTATCAAATGGAACAAGATCTTGAAATATAAGGCCTAGGATGGGTAACTTCTGATGAGCAGACAGTTTGGTACAGTAGGAGGCCCAGATGTCAGGTGCGACTGGAGAAACTTGGATAAGTTGTAGATAGATTGAGGGCCTCAAGGATAAATTTGGGGCTGAGAAAAAAAAAACTGTGAATGTGTACATTATCTTTGAATATATATATATATATATATGAATCAAGAAGAAACAGACTAAATGTGCAAATTATAGATACATTTATAGAGATTGCTAAAAATGGTAGTGTAGATCTATATTTATTGAAATGGAGAGATGCACAAGATGGATTTCTAAGTGAAAAATAGATGTGTCTCATAGGTTTCATTTAAAACATATATTCTTTCTGAATTTGAAGACTACATTTGAAGTACCAGTGAATTTCTCTGAGTGGTGGATATAGTTAATTTTTATACCTTATTTCCCTTTTTATATAACTGTTTTTTATACAATGAGAATTCAATATTTTACAATCACAAACAGCAATCAAGCTATTTCATTACAATAAGAGAGAGAGCAATTTGCATAGGGGAGGTGAGGATGCTGGTTGCTAGATGCAGAAAGAGACCAAACAGAGCAGGAGCTAAATGGAAAGCAAGAAATCAGCCCTGGGCTGTAGAGGAAAGGGAAATTAGAGGAGAGGCAAGAATGGGTAAGGCAGGGCAAGTCCACATTCTCCTAGGTTCTTATCAGTACTCTTAGCAAGTTGGTCCAGCTACAGGCTGTGCTTTGTTCTTTCCTGTGGCTCCTGATGACCCTATGGGTAAGTACAGCAGGGATAATTGTAGTGCTCAGGTCACATTAGACTGTTTAAGAATTAACTCTTCTGCTGCCAGCTGCCAGCCTGCAAGCTTGCCTGGGGCCACTTGCTCCACGGAGCAATGTATTTATTTCTGATGTACAACCCAGGATTGCAGGGTTGACTAGCAGCGTGGTGGGAAGGCAAGGGGGGATGGAGGCTATTTATAGCAGGAAACAACAAAGGTTTCCTTTCTTTCCTTTACCACCAGTTTTATTTCTCTGAAACTCTGCCCATGTTGTGCAGAAATCAAAAGGGCAAGAGAACAAGTTTTTCAGAGCTGGTTAGAAAGTTTCAGGGCTCTGTTTTTAGAGCAAATCTGCCAGCTTCCGAGGAGGTTGCAACCACCCTCAGATTCTAAATCAGCTTGATGGCGGTGCAAATAGATGCAAATGAGGGTCAAATCAATTTCCATAATGAACAGCACAAGCAGAGCGGACTCCTCTCCACCTGACTCAAAATTACTAGAAAATTCTATGAGGGGCAGGAAAAAAAAAAAAACAACAAAGAAAGGGAATGAAAATATCCTATTGACTTGAAGACTATTGTCCTATGAATTTGGGGAATGAAATCTGTGAGATCTGAGAGTAAGTAACTCTAAGCTTCATTCCTGAAGCTAGTCCAGAAATGGATGGGTCCAGCATAACTCTCTTGAGGATATACATATATATATATATATATATTTTGCATATTTCATCCTTCCCCATTCTAAGATTGCTTCATATCATATCCTAGTTGGACTTTTATTTTTCCTTTATAGCAGTTTTATTGAACATAAAATTCATGCTTTTAAAACATATAATTCAGTGGCTTTTAATATGTTCAAAGAGTTGTACAACAATTGCCACTAATTTTGTAACCCATCATCACTCCAAAAAGAAACCCACACTCATTAGCAGTCAGTCCCCATTTTCTTCTCCCCCAGGCCCTGGTGACTATTAATCTAGTTTCTATGGGTTTGCTGTTTTGGGTATTTCTTATAAGTGAAACTGTACAATATGTGGCCTTTTGTGACTGGCTTCTTTCACTTGGCACAGTGTTTCAAGGTTCACCTGCGTTGTAACATGTATCAGTACCTCATTCCTTTTTATGGAGGTTGGCCTTTTTAAGCAGAACCAACACGAGGGCTATAAACCTCCATGTCTCAGAGGGCTGCAGTGAGGTCCACTTATTTCGTGGAAAACCACATGAATTTGGAGATAATAGGAACATGACCTAACCTTATTACATTTCCATTAAGTCTTTGCCCACTGTGTTTAACTCTGAATCTGGGTGCATTTCAGAAATTAGCTTCTTGTCATTCACCTAATGCTGGGCTGGGTTGACTTCCATTTATAATGAACAGGTATTTTTATGAGCCACAATACAGAGGCATTCATTTCCAAAGATTATTTTGGAACTTCTGGCACAGCCTATGTCACTGCATATGGTTGACTTGCATCTATGAAAGAGATGGGAGTAGCTAGAACTATAATACATATGGGCCATTGACTGAACCATCTGAGGAATTTTTAATTGGTGTGAATATGGAATGCAATAATTTATATGGATCCATTACTTTTATATGCTTAAGTACATGGAAAGAACTAATCAAATGGGTTTTATTTTCTGGAAGGTCCTGCATGTCTTTGGATAATCCAAATTTTCTTTGTGGAAGAAAGCATACTTCCATGCAAGTCATTATCTTTAAGACACATTTATCAAATGCTTCCCTTGTGCCTGCCATACTTTGAAGCAATGTGGTTTCCATCAGTAATCATGCACAGCAAACCTTCTGCTTTTGACTACTCAGCCAACAGAAACTCACATTTACCCAGCAAATGTACAGGCAGATGGTAGGATAAAAACTGAGGTTCTTCATGATGTCTCTGAGGCCTGGCTTAAATGTGTTGGGGAACAGGGGAGTCAAGTTTAACCTTAGGTTATGTTTATGGCTGGGATTCAGCCATGTCAGGGCATGCTTGACAAATGAATGGAAAGAGCATGCCAGACATCTATTTTTCACCACAAAAGAAGAGACGTCTCCTGAGAGAGACCTCACTTATTCCCAGGCTGATCAGGGATTCTAACATGGGATGGGAGTGCTGCTGTGGTGGGTTTGGTATTCTTATAGGAAACTTAAAGTCATGAAATGGACTAAAAAATCTGGAGGAAGAATGCCATTATTTCAGATTAACACAATGCTGAAAAGAAGATGCCGAATTCATAGAATTTTTTTCCCTAAGATAAAAGATGAGACATCAAAGAGATTTTGTTCTCATGTCAGGCATTTTTGGCTCTGTTCCTAGACATGTGGGCTTCAGGTTCAATGTGTATAGACCTTGGGAGGGGAAGTTTGAGGAGTACTAAGTAGAGTGACTTTTTCTTAGAAGGGGAGAGAGAAAGACAAATGGGCTGTGTTTGGTCATCTGACTCTGTTATTGGAAAGGGAATAAGAATGAGTCTAGTAGAAGAATCCTTAGTCATTCAGATTTTACTCTATAACCTATACTTCCCCCACACTGAAAACCTTGTGAAATATTAAACCTCAAGACAAAACCATTTTTGTGTCTATATCACAAGTGTAACACAGCCAATGGTGGCAAAGCATTCTCTCCACATTGGCGAGGAACTCAGTGCTGCTCTGGCACAGCATGAGATAATGCACACTGTGAACTCCCAGGATTCAGGTGTCAGGGGGCAGTGGGGTGACTGCATTTATAGACGGCTGTATCCTCTGAGGCAGTGCTCAGAGGTTAGGAGGGTGGAAGACGGTCAGAGGGTGGGGTGACTTCATTTCTGGCTCCAGAGGAATTGATGAGGAAGAGTCACACAGCTTTCTGCATGGATCTACCATAGTTACACACTTTCTTCACATTTAAAAGGCCCTATTTTCCCCTCTTATGCTCCCTATTGGGTGAAGGTAGGGCTGTCATTCATAGGTACATCAGGAATGCCCCGTGTGATGCTCACAATATATAAGTGAGATGATGCCTTCATGGGCCTGGAAGTCTGCAATAGTAGGTTTGGCTGGAAGCCAGAGAAATAATAATAATGATTGGAACCATAAAAATAACAACCATTGAGTGTACCATGTACTGGGCTCCATGCCATGTTCTTTACATTCTGTATCCCTTTCAGTCCTCACAATAATTCTTTGAATTAAATATGTTTTATTATGTCCATGATACTGTTGAGGAAACTGAAGCATCATCAGTCAGATTTACCTGTAAGGGATGATGTCAAAGTTCAAGTTCAAGCTTATTCTTTACTTCTACCCCACATTCTTAGCCTCCATATTTTATTACCTCTCATTATTACTGTAAGATTACTATAATAAGATTATTATAGTACTCAGTTTTACCCAGTCATATGTTGCCTGTGTGAGCATTTAGCAATAACAATATATTTCTTGAGGATCCCATTAGAAAAGTTTTGATTTATATTCTTAAAGATGCAGCTATGCATTTATACTGTAGTAGGCTATGTTTACATGGATAAATAATTACAAAAGTAAATGTGTGAACTTTATAAAAGAGTAGATTAAGATATGAATAGAGACCGAAATGGTAAAATATATATATATATATTTACATTCCAAGTGCCTTTGGTGAAAGCAGAAAAGAAGAAATGTTCACTAACTATCCTGATTGTTGCTGTTTAGCTGCTCAGTTGTGTCGAGCTCTGCGACACCACAGACTGTAGTCCCAGAGGCTCCTCTGTCCCTGGGATTTCTCAGGCAAGTCTATTGGAATGTGTTGTCATTTCCTTCTTCAGAGGCTCTTCCTGACCCAGGGATCAAACCTGTGTCTCCTGGATTGCAGGCAAATTCTTTACCACTGACCCACCTGGCAAGCCCAAATATCTTGACACGTGGCAAGTATTAGAATAACACTGGTTTTTAACATCAACCTTGGAAAGTGTATTGTTGTATTCATTCTATAGATGAGAGAAAGGAGTCTATAAGATATTAAGTAAGTCACCCAAAGTCTTAAATCAAAATCACGTGCACCACTGAAACCTGCTTCTAGAAGGATTTTGAACAATGCAGGAGTCATCATTTTCTTAGCCCACAAACTTTGTTAAACATGGGAGAGCTGTACCTATTATGTTTCAAGTACCATGCTAGATGTTGAGTGTTACGTTTTAGCATTGACCTTGGGGGGAAATTCATTGTCCAATGAAAGAGACAGGGCTTACACAGATTATTAACTAATAGGCAAGGAAAACAAATTTTTATGGGAGGAAAAGGAATGGAGAAAATTCATATGGCTAGTTCAGCTCAATTCATTTGCTCAGTTGTGTCTGACTCTTTTCTGTTCCATGGAATTTCCAGGGACCCCACGGACTCTTGGCAACCCCATGGATTACATATGCTTAGTAGATTGGGGAAAAATTTACAGAGGAAGTAACATTTGAGTAGGATCTTAAGAGGAGTTTGCCAGGCAGAGAACAAGGTAAAGGAAAAATCAAAGACTATTCAGAAGATATTTTGAAAAGCTCAGTTTGGAAAAGAAGGATAATTCTTCTGCATGAGTGGAAGATCTAGTTTTGAACTGGGCAGTGGAGAGAGAGAAAGCTGGTGGCTTGTTCTCGGGCCCTGGTTGTGAAGGATCTTGTATGCCCAGGTAATGAGTCTGGACATTTTCTTATGCTGAATAAGAAATAGTTAAAGCTTTCACAAAAAAAATGTGAATAAATTTTTGTGTTAGTAAAAATAACTATATAAGATTTGAGATGATATATTAAATATAGGGAAAGGAGCATTAAAGAAAAGTTTTAGAAGGCTAACCTTTTTAAAGACATCTTTAGATAGTCATCAATTCCTAGGAAATTTTCAGGTATCTGCTTTCTGTCTCATTGCCATTCCTGTGCTCCTACAGCTCCTGCTCTCTTCTCTGCGACTGACCTAGCTCTTAGCTCCCTTTTCCAAACCCCTGGCCTCCTATGGCTCCAATGAAGAACCACTATGAACCTCATACCTACAGGATTCCCCAGCATACACAAAATACCAATTCTCCAGGTCCTTCCATAATTTTACATCTTTCCCTAGGCAAAACTGTTCTTTATATGAAGCTGAAATTTATAGGAATGTTGTAGGTTTCTTCATTGGTTTGACCCAAATGGATTATTATAGTTGGCAGAGATTCTGATGCCTTCACTCTTCAACAGTCTAGCAGGACCTGAGGCTCCAAGCTGGTCATCTGGGACCACAGATATCTTCATCCATTTACTCTTATGACTCATATAAATGCTGCCGTTTTCTGTATCTACCATGATTTGAAAACATAACTGAGAATAATTAGAAAGACAGAATTGCTCTTGGGGGTAAAATCGTAGAAAGGAACAATGCAGAGTTAGAGAAATAAACTTTAGCATTTCCCACACTAGACTGGAAACATTTCCAGAGATGTGAATTCGGTTTTTAACCCGCTTTACAGCTTATTTTATGACCTTGGCCAAGTCAATTAACCTTTCCATTCCTCAGGTTGACCTTAAGTAAACTTAAAATAATATGTCCCTGCCTGCCTGGCTCCTAGGCATATGAGTTGGAAAGAGTTAATAAGGGAAAGTTTAGAAAGTGTCCAAAGCACTGTTTATCAGAAAGTCTACAGTCTGTTGTGATAGGCAATCTCTGAGTGAGTGTGCTAGATAGCAGAGATTTATGAAACTTTAGTAAGAAAGATTATTGGGCACAGTTATCTCTTTTCCTTCAAAGTCCTCAACTTATAGGTCAATGAGCATCTATGTACTAGGTGATAGTCAATGTTAGAGGGAACATGTGCCTTACTACTGTATTGTAGAAAACCAGTTAATTACAGGGAAACCTGTTCTTAAGAGCCCCTGAAGGCACTGCCTGACCTTGTGCCAGGGTTGTGAAAAGACACTTTCTCAACAAGGAAATGACTGGACTTGGGAAGGCTCTTCATGTATCCAGGTATTTACAAGGGTAGCTAAATGCAGCCGTTACAACTTCCTTGTAAAGGCAACACACCTCTTCTGTCTCTGTGATTTCTGAACTTTACCCAGATTAGACAGTTGCATACAGGGGAGGCCAGTGATGTAATGAGGGCCATCTTATCACTGGTATGTAGGTAAGGTTCAGACCTAGCATAACCTGCTGCAGACTGGGGAAACAGGAAGAGGGAGGGCCTGTTTTCAATGTCACATTGAAATCACCTTGTCAACATGTTTAAGGAGAGGAATAAGGGAATATCAACTGGCACAGTCAATTAGTACACATGATTTACAGACGCTTTTATCAGGATCTGTTAAGATTAGAATTCTGTGGACTCTATGATCCAGCAATTTCACTTCATAGCCCTAAAGAAACGATCATACATGTGTAAAAAAACCATGAATAGGGACAAACATCTAGCTTACTTTGTCATTTTAGAGGGGTGAGGAGGTGCCCTCAATATGAGGAATGGCTAAATAAGAATGGAGTACTCATATTGAAGACTCCTTAAAATCCCTTGGACAGCAAGGAGATCAAACCAGTCAGTCTTAAAGGAGATCAACCCTGAAAGGATGATGCGGAAGCTGAAGCTCCAGTATTTTGATCATCTGATGCAAACAGATGACTCATTGGAAAAGCCCCTGATGTTGGGAAAGGTTGAGGGCAGAAGGAGAAGAGGGCATTGGAGGATGAGACAGCTGGACAGCATCACCGATGCAATGAGCATGAACTTGGGAAAACTCTGGGAGATGATGAGGGACAGGTAGGCCTGGCGTGCTGTAGTCCATGGGGTCGCAAAGAGTCAGACATGACTGAGCAACTGAACAACAGCAACAACTCATATTGAGCAATAAAATGGGACAACTTAAAAATATGAGGGACATATGTTTCATCCACCAGTAAGTTCTATAAGTTTTCCCTCAAAATGCATTATGGATCTGCTCAGTTCAGTTCAGTTCAGTCACTCAGTTGTGTCTGACTCATTGCGACCCCATGAACTGCAGCACGCCAGGTCTCCCGGAGTCCACCCAAACCCATATCCATTGAGTCGGTGATGCCATCCAGCTACCTCATCCTCTGTCGTCCCTTTCTCCTCCTGCCCCCAATCCTTCCCAGCATCAGGGTCTTTTCCAAATGGATCTGATCAGTTCTCCTCAATTCCACCATAGGCATCCTTGTTCAAGGGAGCAATCTATATGGTTCCTGTAAACTAAGTCTTGGCAATAGGCTCCTAACTGACCCTCCATCTTTTCCATCACCTCCTATATAGCCCATTTTCCAATAAGCAACCAGAGTGCTCCATCTAATGAGAATGTGGTCATAGCACTCCAATGGTTTCCCATCTCTTTGGACAAACCTATCAAGCAGCATGCATTTTGAACCCTGGATATTTCTCCAGATTAATTTCTTACTTGTGTCTTTTCCCATCTCTACACACTAAACATTGCTGAATCAGTGAATGATGGGCTCTACGGACACTAAAGGGGCTTCCCAGGTAGCACAGTGGTAAAGAATTTGCCTGCCGATGCAGGAGATGCAAGAGACATGGGTTCAACCCGGGGTCAGGAAAATCCCCTGGAGAAGGAAATGACAACTTGCTCCAGTATTCTTGCCTGAGAAATTCCACAGACAGAGAAACCTGGTGGGCTACAATCCATGGAGCTGCAAAAAGTTGGACACGACTGAGCAACTGGGCACACTCATGGACAGTCAAATGGAAAGATCAGCAAGAAATGTGTATAGATATAATGGCTATCAGTTTAAATGCATGGGTTCAAATCCTAGCTTCATCACATATTAATATTATTTTAGTTGTGTGGTCTTGGGTTTGTGAGTAAATTGTATGTGTCTTGAATTTCTTCCCTAAAAATTAATAATATCTATTCACAAAACTGTTGTGAGAATTAAGTGATCAATTCAGGTAAAACTCCTAGAGTCATAAGTCTGAATAATGCCTTTTTGTCTCAATTAACTTTATGTCAGAACTATTTGGAGTCCTCTGACTTTGTTTTTCCATGTTTATATTTCACCATTTCATGTGCTGTGAGTGCTGGTTTACATAGTGTGATCATTAGAGACTTAGGGATGAGATGAGTTTAGTAGAGACATTAAGGCAGTGAGGCTGAGGACCATGTAGCTTTCTAGGAGAAGGATATTTGGGCAGAGAGAATTTTGGAAGAAATGTTCTGTGGGGGGGCATCTCTGAAGGCTCTCCATAAAACACTACCCATGACATATGATGTGGTGAAAGAGATAAAGTAAAAAGAAATACATAGGGGCTTTAAATAGTGGTGATGCCACATTAATTCAGAGGTATTATGAAAAAGATGCAACTCTAACTACCATATATATATGGTATATTCTCACAACGGGTCTAAGAAGTGGGACTATCCTGAGTGTTCTAGGTAAAGCAAGAAGGCCAGAGTCAAGTGTATGTACTCATGCTTTCAGTCATGTCCCACTCCTGGTGACGCTATGGACTGTAGCCTGCCAGGCTCCTCTGTTCATGGAATTCTCCAGGCAAGATTACTGGGGTAGGTTGCCATTTTCTTCTCCGGGGGATCTTCCTGATCCAGGGAATGAACCTATGTCTCCTGCAGCTCCTGCATTACAAGTGAATTCTTTACTGTCTGAGCCATCAGAGAAGCCTAGAGACAAGAGAATGATCAGTAAAAAGAATGAGAGGGGAATCAGAGCTGTGATGAGATAGAGTGAGAGGTTAAAGAATGCAGGTCTTTGGGGGCCATGATAAGGACTTTGGATCATAGCAGGAGTGAGCTAGGAAGTGGCTGGAGGGCTCGCATGAGAAGATGAACATATGAGAAGGATCACGGAATAGAAGCAGGAGTATGTCTGTTAGAAGGAGGGTGTAGTAATCTGGGTAAGTCATGGTGGTGGCTCTCATGTAAGTTGAGGGAATATATTTTGAGGACAGAACTGAGAAACGTGGTTAAAGAATTGAAAGTGATGTGTGAGAGAAAGAGAGACATCAAAGATAACATCATGGCTTCCAGTTGAGCAATGATAGACTTGGGTTGCTGCTTACTGTATTTATTGAATGACAATGGGAGAAGCAGTTTGGTAGCCTGCAGGCAGCAGGAGGTTCAATCAAGAATTGCTTTAAAAAAAAAAAAAGAATTGTATTTTGACATCTAATTGGAGATGTGAGACAGACAGAAGTGGGTATAAGAGTCAAGTTCTGGGGAGAAGTTTGGGCCTATTGAAAATTCAACATTTGAATTTCTAGAACTCAGCCTTGTAGAAAGTCTAGATGACCTTGTCACTGACATGTCTAGTTGGGATGTGATGGGTGGGGGGAATCTTTCTTGTTTCTTATTCTTCTCTAAATTTCAGTTTCAAGATTTTTCTGTTTGGCCTGATTCTTCCCACTCTTTGAAAACATGAAGGGAAGAAAAGGGATAAGCATTTTGTTTTCCAAATTCCTCTCAAAGTGGCACTGCTTTTGAAAACAGGAAAGGAGTTGGATAACCACAGAGAGAGAGATCTTTTGAACTGAGAATTGGTAATGACCAGACATATTTGATATGAGGAGGGAACTAGAAATGGTTCATACTCTTTCATAATATAAGACCTTAATAGAGTGTGCTTAAGACATTCTTAAATACAGATACAGCGAAATATGTGTGTGTGTGTGCTCAGTCACATCTGACTCTGCAACCCCATGAACTGTAACCCCCCAGACTCTTTAGTCCATGGAGTTTTCCAGACAAGAATACTGGAGTGGGTTGCCATTTCCTCTTCCAGGGGATCTTCCTGATCCAGGGATTGAACTCATGTCCCTTGAATCTCCTGCATCAGCAGGTAGACTCTTTACCACTGCACTACTTGGGAAGCCCTGCATAATATATAGCTAATATAATCCAAAGAGCATTAGTTCTAATATTCCTGTGATACACTGACTATATAATATTATTCTTCTTGGCTACCATTATTCTTGATGGCTCTGGTTTTCTTCTGTTGTTTCCAAATACCAATGTAGCAGACCAGTTGCTTTTATTGTGCTTAACATTCCTCATCTTGCTTGATCCTTATATTTTGCTCTCATATCATTGACATCTCTTATTAAAATGAGAAAATAAAAAGCATGTCTTTTAATCCGGGTGGTCTTGGACCAGAATTATCAGCTATTTCATAGAATATTAAGAATTATGGGAAAAAAATGGGGGCCCCAGAAGATTGGGAAGTATTAGATTAAATAAATATAAGCATGCTTTTTAACAAGATTTCTCATGTCATTAATATGCTAATATTACATGAAAACACTCTTAAAAGGGCTATAGCATTTCTTAGTTACTTGAGCACAGAAACAATTTTTGTTTTTCCTGGAGCTTCTCACAGTTTAATACTAGGAAGAACACATTTGAGGACAGTCTCTTAAGGACAACTTAACCCCAAGGCATGATGTATGCCCTTAACCCTGTTATTCTGTGATATTTTTCTCAAAATCTTCTTTCTTGGGCCTTGTATGCCATATTGCTGTAGATATTTGTTGCTATCTGGTATTCTGATTTCTCACTACATTCTGGGCTAGGATGTACATTTTGATTGATGCACTATTGTTAGTCATGTGAACACGATTTCACTTTGAGTATGATTTGAGTTTGATGAATGCCCAGAATGTTCATCATATGAAGAGGGTCTGACCACACAGGATTTTCCTTTATCCAAGTTTAGCTACAAACTGCCACCCCAAGGCCATGGTCATCCATTAGATATGGATGCTTTGTGCTAATCTTGGTCCCTGTCAACCTGTCTCTGCTCTCCTAAGCTCCTCCCAGTTTAGTCCACAGCTGGCCCTATTCATGGGTTCAGTCACACCCCAGCTGATTTTGCACCAACTCAGAGGGCTTACTACTCCTTACACTCTCTATATCTACAGGGACTTCATATAAATCCATATAAATACAGGAACACCTGTATTTGATGTTCCTTGCTGAGAATGAGACCTTCCGGCATGGCCATAAGGTCACAGGCCTTTGTTCCTACTGAGCCCAATTTTTATGTGGTCATTTCTGTCCATTTAAAACCTTCAGTTCTGTGTAAGTTATCCCATTTTGCCCTTGTCAATATCCCTAGAGGTTAAATATTTGTGGTGTTGGAGAAGACTCTTGAGAGTCCCTTGGATAGCAAAGAGATCAAAACAATCAATCTTAAAGGAAATTAACCTGAATGTTCATTGGAAGGACTGATGCTGAAGCTGATGCTCCAATACTTGGCCACTTGATGTGAAGAGCTGACTCATATTGGAAAAGACTCTGATGCTGGGAAAGATTGAGGGCAGGAGAAGGGGGCAACAGAAGATGAGATGGTTGGATGGCATCACCAACTCAATAGACATGGGTTTGAGCAAACTCTGGGAGATGGTGAAGGACAGGGAAGCCTGGTGTGCTACATACAGTCCAGGGGGTTGCAAAGAGTCAGTCAGGACTGAGAGAATGAACAACAAATAGAAAGCAAAGTTGTTTTATATCAGACAATTAATTAATTCAGGTACTCATTTGCTAATTAATCAAACATTTACTGAGGGCTAACGAGCATCAGACACTGTACTGGGTGAATGAAATGAAAAAATATTTAAAGACACACAGTCTCTGATTTCAACTGTCTCCTAATTTTAAGGAGACAGAAATATTAATGTGTATGTAGTGAGTGTAATGGCTACTATTACAGGCAATCATGTGTGTAACACTAACTGTTCTTTACGGACATATCATAAGTGTGTTTTAGGAACTGTACTGGTAGGTGGCTTAGTGAGATATTACTTCTCTAGGTATGCAGATGATGATACTCCCTTCAATGAGCTATTTAGAATTCTCTAGGTGGGTGAAGCAGAGAAGGTAATGGCAACCCACTCTAGTACTTTTGCCTGGAAAATCCCTTGGATGGAGAAGCCTGGTGGGCTGCCATCTGTGGGGTTGCACAGAGTCAGACACAACTGAAGTGACGCAGCAGCAGCAGCAGCAGGTGGGTGAAGAGTGGATGATAATGCAGAAATAAAAGAATCAGGTTGCTCGAGGGGATTGCAGGTAGTATACCTCCTTGCAAATTATTTTTGTATGTACACAACTAGACCCTCCACCAGGAAACAGGAGTCAAGTGGGAGGTTGTTCTAGGAGTTTGCAAGGTTCGAACTTCCAAATGTTGTCATTTGATGTGCTGGCAGTTTTCCTTGGAAGGGTAAAATAAATAAGTAGTGGGTGCAGGAGAGGCAAGATGGTGTCTTTGGGCAACATGGCTGACGGCCAGGCTAGAAAGGAAGAACCCTAGGGCCGACTGTGCCAAACACTTTCAGGAATGGAGTTGTGTTAGGAATAGGGAATAGGGAATAGGGAATCTGTGGTGAATTCTCTTCTGTGCATTTCCTAGGATGCATAGAATCAGAAAAAAATAGACCTGATAAGATAAACAATATAATGAACTCTATACCTGTGTTGGATTGGATTGGATTGTTTTTCCATAAAGCATATGTCCAAAATTTCAATTGTTTTTCCATAAAGCATATGTCCAAAATTTCAATTGTCTCCTAGGGAGACAGGAACAGAGAGGAAACCCAAGTTTGGACCAAAGAGAAAAAGAAGAACTTCCTTGATGAGACTGAAATGGATAAGAGAGAGGAAAAATTCAATGAGAGAGATACAAATTCATGGTGTGAGAGGAAAGCAGAATAAGAAATGCCATCAGTGTTTCTAGAACATTCATCTACTCAAAAATTAAGGATTTCAGCTAAAGATATTAGGTTCCTAGAATTCTCTGGTAGACAAAAAATAGGAAAACCAACCCTGTAGTACATCAGTCAATCCTATGTGAGTCTAGGATCTCAAGGTCCCTGGAAAAAGTGACTTTGTTAGCACAGGCAAGAGTTAAGGGTGGTAACTTTCTATCTGCTTTATCAAGCAATATTGCACTGGCCTTTCAGAAATCTGAGAATCCTTTTCTCTTCACCCTGTCCACTCCTCCCCACATTTTGACAGCTCATTACTGACATCCCTAGTATGTTTAGCTTTCTAAATCCTGATGTGACAAGACTACTGGAATTTGGTGGGAGAATAATACCAGGTTTTAGCCAGGAAATAAATTGGTAGATGCAACTTATTTATCAAGGATCCTAGTGTGATTCTTCCTGTTTGCTAAAGGAGAAAGGTAAATGTTAGGTCATTTATTCAGTCAAAACTCTTTGCTGAAAACAAACTGTAGACTAGAACAAAAATAATTTTAAGATAGGAGTCCTATTTTTTATAAATTTAAGTCCAGGAAGGTCTAGAAGCACAGAGTAGAGACAACTTACTCAATACTGATGGTCAAGGGTGGCTTTTTAGAAAAAAATGACATTGACAGAGAGGCTTAAAGCGTGACTCATCCCATGTATTAGGCAAAGACCATAGACTAGCACTGAACTAGCAAGATTTGCAGAAAAGAAAGGCGAGTGTCTGTTCTAAAGTATCTTCTCTCTCTTTAAAGATGCAAGCGACTCTGAAAATTAGCATAACCATGAGATAGTAAATGATTATTAGCTGCAGTGTGTGATAGAGATAAGTTTATAGGCGGTCAGAGGAGGGAAAAGATCTCCATGGTTATCAGTATGGCCAATTTATAAATGACTTAATTTGGACACTCACTTGGATACCTTGCCATCTGCTTTAAAAGAATTTACTTCCATTATGTAAAACACCTGATCATGGGGTGGTGCCTGCATTAATAGATGCTTTTTTTTTTCTTTTAAGGAAGCCTCATGTGCTCCATCTCACGTTGAACTCCAAAGTCAGATTACATTAGACGTTCATACTGTTTGCCACTTGGCAATTCTAATCTATCCACAGCTGTCTGGGGTACAGTACTTTTGTGCATAGAGCTTTTGGAAGAACTCAGAGCTAAGGAAACTCACTAGCTTCTACAGAGGCAAAAACTCACAAGGCACATGCCTAACGATTTAATCTTTATGGCTGAGCAAGAGACTCACAGTATAATTTCAGACTTTTTCTTGGCATGTGGGATCTGTTACTCCTGAAACCTCAAAATGTACATATTTCCCCCATATGAGATGTAATTCTGTTGAGTTAATTATCATACAGTTATAGCAATGGAAAAGAAAGCCCTAATTGAACGTGAACAGCTTGTCTAACTATTAACCAGGCCATGGTGAACCATTACTCAGCTCTGACTTGCATGATCCATTATAGACTTCTGCCCCTCTGTGAACAAACTCTTAAATGAGTCCACAATCGTTTAACCCTGAGAACCCTGGTCGCCTGGGATCTTGTGACTGCCTTTAAATTGTTTAGTCATTATATTTTACTGGCCTGAGTCAGGACATCCTGCCTCATTCCTCTCAACTTTGTGTCATGGGACAGAGTGAGAAGGATGTGACATGAAAGGCATAGCTTCCTAATATTTTCAACTACAAAAGTGGTTACTTGTTTTCTTTTTTAAAAATGTTTATTTATTTAATTAATATTTTTGACAGCACTGGGTCCCTGTTGCTTTTGTGCAGGCTTTCTCTAGTTTCAGAGAGTGGGGGCTAATCTTCACTGTGGTGGGCTTCTCTTTGCAGTGGCTTCTCTTATGAAGCACAGGCTCTAGGCACACGGGCTTCAGTAGTTGGGGCTCATGGGCTCTAAAGCACAGGCTCAGTATTTGTGGTACATGGGCTTAATTGTTTTGGGGCATGGGGCATCTTCCTGAACCAGGGATCAAACCTGTATCCCCTGCATGGCAAGCAGATTCTTATCCACAGAGCTACCAGAGAAGTTCCCTGGTTATTTGTTTTAAAACATTTCTACTTAAATTCTGTTAGTATTAGTTACTTAGTGAAAATGTTAGTTGCTCCCTCATGCCTGACTCTTTGCAACCCCATGGACTGTAGCCTGCCAGGTTCCTCTGTCCATGGAATGCTCCAGGCAAGAATACTGGAATGGGTAGCCATTCCCTTCTCCTGGGGATCTTTCCAACTCAGGATTGAACCTAGGTGTCCTTATATTCTCTTAAGCTACTGAAAAATACCAGAAGTGTTCTGGATAAGTTTCCTTTCAAGGGTGACCCAGAAATCAGAGAATCAAATTTAGAGTATCTTTTAGTATTAACCTAACTTGATCTTTCTTCAAGCCAATTCAGCTATTTCAATATTTCAGCAGTCAAATATGAAAAGATTCAGGTGTGATATGATAAACTTTGGTGTCACAATCTTAAATGCACGAAGAGATCAGTTTGTATTGACACAGGGTTTTGAGAGTAGGGTTTTCTCTGGTTGAAAAAAGGCTAGCTTGTTAGGAAAGAGAAGGGAAAAACCAGTCTGATGGTTAAAGGGTAAAGCCAGTCTGATGGTCTGACATGGTCTTTGGTGTTAAGTAAGGAGAGAGAGGGTTCAGAGGTTCAGCTGATCCCTAGGCACACTAGAAACCAGGCATAGAACCTAATGACAGCCAACTCTCTGCTCATTCTAAGCTTTATCAGACTGAGCTTACCTTGGAGTCAGCCACAGGTGGGTCTAAGCCATAGGTGATCAAGGAAACTGGCATTTCCTATGGAAATATGTGGTGTCTGGTACAGAGCCAACATAATGACTAAATCGACATGGGACAGATTTCATCTCCTGGGCTTTGACAGTGTGGGATGTTTAGAAATGGAGGCAAGTAGCTGAGCTTAATTCTGCAAATATAGACCTAACTATAGTAAATGAGCTCTTCTATCAGTGAAAAGGTCTATATAACATTTTGGTTGTCTTTTGTTTCCTGGTAACTAAAGTCTGGGTAAAGAAGGGAAGGAGGTATGGAGAAAAGAGAGTGGAGGTGGATCCTTGGTGGTGGTGCTGTTGAAGCTGCCACAGCAACCACCAACGGTGGCCACCCCTAAGGGCTCTGTCTGTAAACACAGGGGCTGTTCCCATGAAAGTATCAGCCTTGTAAGACAAAGATCGGCAATCATACTGTCTTCCTTTTCCTCACTTCAGCCATCTGCTAACAAGAAAAGATAGGCAAACATCTTGGGACTAAAAACCCAGTTGGGATAAATATTCCAGGGTGATTTGAATGTCAAGGCTTGCCTTCCAAGCTTACCTTGCTTCCTGAGAGCATTCAAAAACTGCAAATAAGCTTGGGTAGGGATAACAAGGAGAAGTTTCCAAGGGGAGAAGATACCAGTGAGAATGAAGCATGTAAAACTGGGCTCAGGACTAGGGCAGGAATAAGTCAAATTAAAAAGAAGGTACAGATTAGTAAATGTATTCATAATTTGTTGAAGCACTTGGAGCTTGCAGAAAATGAGAGAGAGAGAGAGAGAGAGAGAGAGAGAGAGAGAGAGAGAGAGAG
>ML662436.1:27390119-27583442 GCA_007570785.1 Antilocapra americana
AGAGAGAGAGAGAGAGAGAGAGAGAGAGAGAGAGAGAGAGAGAGAGAAAGCAAGAAGAAATGCCAAGAACCCAGAAGAGGGTGAGAAAGTGCTGGCTAAGGGAATAACCTCAGCCTGGGGAGGAGCAGTAAGAATGCGCAGGGATTCTAGAGTTGTGTACTGGGTACATTCTACAGAAGCACTTTGATATGAGAGCTCAGGCTGACCTCTCTTACCTTTATAACAAATCTATTGAAGGTGATGAATTAATTTCCTGCATATACTTCATGGGAAATAGAGATTTCTCCATAGAGAAATAGTTTGGGTTAGTAGAGGTCCACCTTCTATTTAGGAAAAGAAATAACAGGAATGAATGGGGAGTTAATGGCCAGAAGGGTGATGTGAATGTTTCATCTCTAACATGCAATAGGACTGAGATGGGAGCAGGATTGCTGGGAGCTGCTTCTCAGTGTTTCGGAGGTTGTTTTCTGCTTCATTTCTACCACTCTGATCCTGTTTCTTTCCTCTAATCAAATAGGACCAAATTCAGGTGATCCAGAGTGTGTGCCCATAAGATGTGGGACAGCCTGGGTTACAAGAGTTTGGGGGGAATTGTAAGCACTAGGGGCATTTTTTCCCCCAACAAAACTATCTGTTGACAATTATCCTGAATAAACTGCTTCTTTAAAAAGAGTATGATTCCCCAAAACTAACAGCTAAGGAATGATTTTAAAGAGTAGGAGGATCAGATTCTGAAAGAGAACAATACAATTCTTGGGATGATCCACACCTTCATAGTTTTGGATGTCCACTGCCCATTAGATTTTCCCAATCATGGTTAATTGTCACAAGCTTTACTAAAAGTTTTGTCTTCTGATATTTTGAATAAGTAATAACATAAAATTCTAACACAGGCAGATAAGAGTCATTCCCACCCCCAGCCCCAATCTGTTAGACTCTCAGCAGTACGAGGGGGAATCCATTTAATATTCCCATTTTCTCTATAACTCTGGATGGGGTATGATAATTGGGTTCAAATTTTTCCCTGTCCTGAATAAAGAGTGTTCAATTTGATTCTATTCTCCTCTAAAAGGAAATAATATTTCCAGTGAATAATTCAACTACTTGCATTATGTTAACTTACAAGATAACTTTGTATTAAAAGTATACCAACCACCACCACGTGTTGACTGTTCAATATGCCAGGCAGTACACTTTGTTTTTTTCTATGCCATTTTATTTAATCTCTATGGATATTGTATGAGGTAATATTTATATCCATTTTGTAGATGAGGAAACCTAAAAATTGAGTTCATTTCCTTGAGTTTACACAGCTAGTAAGAGGCATATAAAAGATTCAAATATAAAGAGAATCTGACTCTAAATCCATAAGTGTAAGCCTTAAGGTATACAGCCTGTCTAGAGCTTCCCTGGTGGCTCAGACAGTAAAGAATCTGCAATAGGGGAGATCTGGGTTTGATCCCTGTGTTGAAACAATTCCCTGGAGGAGGCCATAAGCAGCCCACTCCAGTATTCATGCCTGGAGAATCCCCATGGACAGAGGAGCTTGGCAGGCTGCAGTCCATGGGGTCTCAAAGAGTTGGACATGACTGAATGACTAAGCATAACAGGGCAGTGATAACGTATTCCAAGGGGGCTCAGTGGTAAAGAATTCACCTGCCACTATAGGAGACACAAAAGATGAGAAAGATACCCTGGAATAGGAAATGGAAGCCCACTCCAGTATTCTTACCTTGAAAATTCAATGGACAGAGGAGCCTGACAGGCTACAGTCCAAGAGCTCACAGAGTCAGACACGACTGAGCACAATACGTCACAAGACAGTGATAAAAGTCTGTGATTGCAGTTACAAAAAAAAAAAAGTCTTACAGAATTTAACTGAATTTAGCAATGAATTGAAAATTATCCCTCTCTAGTCCTTGTCCTCAAAACATCTTCTGATGCTTTATGTCTCATAGAAAATCTGGGGCATGCATTCTAAAGCCAAACAAACCCATGTTCCCATCCTAACTCTTCCACCTCTACTTCTGTGCCCTTGGATGGGTTATTCAACTTTTCTGAACATCAATTCATTCATTTTTTAAATTTACATAATATATTTTTATAGAAGTGCAGAAAGGACTATGTTCTATAAACCAAAGATGTGCAGCAGATTGGTATAGATAGATATATGAAATACCTTCCTCTCTGTAATACCATATGGAACTATCTACTTCTTTAGTATGTATGAAGACTTCTCATCTTGGATAATGGCATCAAATGCTTTATTTTCTGGTCTTCAGATACAGTTATTTCCACTTAAGAACACAGAATTTATTATATTTATGTAATATTTCTACCTCCTCTTGAGATATCTCATTAATAATGGTGGAGTCTGCTAATTTTCTGTTTTCTATATCTCGATATGGGTGTAGAAACTGTCAGCATCTCAATAAATAACAACTATCCATAGGCTTTTTGGGAAGTTAATGCTCTATTGATTGCTGATGGTTCCTTTCCATCAATAGACTCTTCGTACAGATCAAGGGCAATAGTGCCAATTGTAGGGCCATTACAGATGGGTTTGGATTTCATTGAAATCTGTCGAGCAGGGCTAATGGGATGTATTGTCATCCTGTAGATAGCACAAGAACTGCTGTGGTTTACTTAATTTGAAGGGACATTTCATAATTCTGGCTAAATTGGAATCACAAGTCAGATGAAATTTAGGAGCAAATTATAGTGATCTTGCCCTCTAGAGACTTTAAAAGAATAAGTCATTGCTGCAGTTGGTAATGGCTATGGATGACGTTTCTTTAACTCAAGAAGGAAAGTTACTATTTTAGGAGTTGAGAGTTTCTAGGGTCCAGTGACAGAAATGATCAATTCCAAGTAAACTAAAAAGGCTTGTGATTTAAAAGGGTGAGACATATTAGTGCCCAATGAAGCAGTGTGAAATTACAGTATTTTTAGAAATATTTTAGGAAGGCAGAGTGGCCCTGCATAAAAATGGCTGCACCCCCTGTTAGGGTTCTAATAACAAGCTTAGATGAGAAAAAATATTAAAATCAGATATTAGGTGATTATTCTGTGCCAGTAACTGTATCAAGTGCATTATATATTATGTCACATAATTTTTACAACAAACTTGTAGATAACATCTGCATTTTAAATCTGTGGTTCAGAAAGTTTAAATACTTTGCCTTGGTGCATATACCTAGGGCACTGCATGACTTGGACCTGTAGTCAAGATACATCAGAAAGTGTGTTCCCTTTCAACCACATAAACTTTGGTGCCGGCATCATGGCTTAGAACTCTTTAGTCTTACTCTACTACCTATTACCTTGCACTGATAAGGCTGGGCCTTCTATTCTTTGTCTAGATGCAAATTAGGCCACCTTTAGTATTTTGCCAGCCTTCCCAGGGGGCTCAGTGGTAAAAGAATTCACCTGCCAATGCAAGAGAACACAGGAAACTTGGGTTTGATCCCTGGGTTGGAAAAATCCCCTGGAGGAGGAATGGCAATCCTCTCCAGTATCCTTGCCTAGAAAATCTTATGGACAGAGGAGCCCGGCGGACTACCAACCATGGGGTCACAAAGAGTCAGGCACAACTGAGCGTGCACACTTAGTATTAAGCCAGAGGCTAGTATTACCCAAGAATCTGCTAAGGGTGGTATCTGAGATCAGTAGAACATGAGTGGGGGAGATATTCAGGCAGCCAGGACAGCTCACAGCACTCCTGGATAAATACAACAGCTGTGCTTTGCATCCTTGTTTTTCCTGGCATGTTCATGTATAGAGAAAGGAGCTGCCTCTACTGAGTGTGGGGTAAGGCATGACATCAGCACAATCATGAGACAGTCCTTGTCAGGCACTGTTCGAGATATTTTATCTCTAATCCATGTAATGTTTATAATTTTTATGTTCAGGATAAAATGTGGAAAGTTTGGAAAGCTAGTACTTAGAGAAATCATGTAGGTTGAGCAGAATCACAGATCTAGAAAATGACAGATTTGAGACCAAGGTCTGTCCAATTCCAAGGGTTACATTTGTACTACTTTAACCTGGTCATTGGTTAATTACCAACATTTATTCACTGTGTGCTATGTCCGGTGCTAGGTACAGGGAATCACAGATAAATAAGAAACACTTATTTATTGCCACACTTATAAAGTCTTATAATTGCTACACTATAAACACTTGTATATTTCTACACTCAGGGTTTTATGTCTGTCAAGTTTTAGTCAATTTGGTCCTATTGGAAGAAAATTTCATAGCTCTTGTATAGGACCAAGTCTTCAGTTTCTTCCCCCTCTGTTTTGCCCTGCATAATATTAGGTAAGCAGTAGGCATTCAACAAGTCAGACACAACTGAAGTGATTTAGCATGCATGCATGCATGGGAGAAGGAAACGGCAACCCACTCCAGTATTCTTGCCTGGAGAATCCCAGGGACAGAGGAGCCTGGTGGGCTGCCGTTTGCGGGGTCACACAGAGTCAGACATGACTGACACGAGTTAGCAGCAGCAGCAGGCATTCAACAATACTGCATAATTGGCTTATTCATCTCAAGATCTTGTCTTCTACCATCTCTCACTGGAGAGGTGAATCAGGGCCATTGTACCTTGAATCATGATTTCTCAATGCTTTGAAGAATTCCAACTTTGTAATTCCCTTGCTTTAGTACAATGAACATAATTAACAGAATTCTCTTCTATTAACAGAAATGGAAATAAAAAGGGTTAAGGATATAATGCCAACTGGGCATGAAAGAAGCTGGAAGAAGCAGCAGGAAACAATGTGTCATAATCTCACAGGTCTTTTCCCTCTTGGGTTTCAATACTTTTCTTCTAATGCCAGATTCTTCTGTACTTTTGCCCAGATCAATAGAGGAAGTCAAAAGAAAAAACACATGAATGGAAGTTTTAGGTGATGTCATTTCATTTGCATTCTCTTCGTTCTCTGGGCTAGTGGATGGAGTGGGGACTCATGGAGAACAACTTCCTAGGCTGGGCAACAGATCTCAATTTCATCTTAGAGCCCTACTGCACGAGAGCAAGTAGAGTTCTCAAGCGATGTCTCATACCTGGAATGATGTGCTTCACAGAAAAAGGTAACATTTCTCCAAATCCAGCTTTTCTTTTAGTGTTTCAACAAACACATCATATGTTCTCTCTCTCTCTTTCTCTCTATCATAGTACATGGATACCAACACGATGTCGAAACCTGGGTAGTGAGTCAAGTTTAACGGAGAGTTCTTAACACTATATCCAATAGTCACAAGACTATAGCTTTTGCTAAATTGAGCAGTTACTTTGACATATGGATGCAAATAAACTAATAATGTGTGCCCATTCATTTTGGGGCATTTCCCTGGTGGTTCAGTGGTAAAGAATCTGTCTACCAGTGCAGGAGACTTGGGTTTGATCCATGGATCAGGAAGATCTCCTGGAGAAGGAAATGGCAACCCACTTCAGTATTCTTAGCTGAGAAATTCCATGGACAGAGGAGCCTGGTGGGTTATAGTGCTAGGAGTCACAAAAGTGTCAGACCAGGCTTAGCAACTAAACAACAACAACATTCATTTCTTTATCCATTCAACAAGTAGCCATTTATACGGTGACTCCTATGTAAGAGGCATAGCTCTAGGCTAAGAAAACATTGGTAGAATAATAGACACAATCTCAGCCCTGACTGAGCTGACAGTCTAGTGAGACAGACAGTCTAAAATAAGAGAATAGACAAATACTTACACTATATTCTTTTATATTGCTACAAAAGGAAATGGCTAGCATGCTGATGCCAAAGTACTACAAGATGTTTCTCTCTCCACAGAAATCTTTATATTGTTTGATCTCCTCTTTCTTCTCATTTATTCAAATAGTCTCCAATTTCTTTTGTTTCATTGTAAAACTCCTAGCATATTGTCCTATATTTAGTAGGTATAATAAGGACATACCACCACAAATGGCTAACACTTGTTGAGCACTTTCTGCATGCCAGTCATTGTAAAGATACAGCATTGATGTGTCACATTATGCTAAAGTCTTCATTGAATAAGAATTAATGTTTATTGATTACTTTTAATGTGTCAATGATTTTCATGTAATATATATTTATTTAATCTTCACAAAGTCCTTAGGTTACTCAGCATTCCCAAGAGAAATAGACCAATAGGATATAGACATAGATACATAAAATGTTAATCGCTCAGTCATGTCCAACTCTTTGCACCTCCAGGGACTGTAGCCCGACAGGTTCCTCTGTCCACAGAATTCTCCAGGCAAAAATACTGGAGTGGGTTACCATTTCCGTCTCCGGGGGATCTTCCCCACCTAGGGATCGAATCCTGGTCTCCTGCCTTGTGGGTTGATTCTTTACTATCTTAGCTACCAGAGGCCCTATAGGTATGCAAAATAGATCTATTACAGGAATTCGTTCACACAATTATGGAGGATGAGAAGTCTTATGATCTGCTATTTGTAAACTGGAGAAACAGCAAAGCTGGTGGTGTAAGTCAGTCAAAGTTCAAAGGCTTGAGAATGTGGGTGTGGGGGTTGTTACTAATGGCTGAAGCCTTGCTGTGAGTCCGAAGACTTGAGAACCAAGAATGCTGTTGATGTTCAAGAGCAGGAGAAAAATGAATGTTTCAGAGAGAGCAAATGCACACTTTCCCCACCGTTTTGTTCTGTTCAAATGCTCAGTGATTAGATGATACCCACCCACATCAGTGAAAGTGATTGTTACTCAGTCTACAGATTCAAATCCTAGTCTCTTCTGGAGACACCCTTACAGACACATCCAGAAATAATATTTCACCAGCTATCTGGACATCCTTTAGCCCAATCAGATTGACAAATAAACTTAACCATCACAATCCCTGTGAGGTATTACTGTTATGACATAAGTTATGTTTTCAAGTTCACGCAAGGTATCTGGACTCAGATCTGATCCCAGCTGGTTTTACTCCATGGTCTGCATTGATCCTCACTGTGCTAGTGGGTTCATAGCAACACAGCCTAAAAATACATTAAACATCTGAATTCATGGGATATATAAAGGAAAACATTATTTGGAGAAGTTTTTTCAGTTATAATACACATATGTCATAGGTATATATGAACATCGTTGTACTAATTTTCATTTCTTATGTGCATCATGCTCCAAAAACTTTAAGACACTGCTTCTAAACCATAAGGACCCACAATACATTACTGTATTGTGGAGATGCAGTATTGTGGATAGGAATCCTCTCTCCATCCCAGAAGTGTCTACTATTTAAAAATGGAATTTTGGGAGAAGGAGACATGACTTTAAAAGTGCCTGCACTGGGACTGAGAGGTGGGGGAAATAGAGAGAGGCTTGTAAAAGGGTATAAACTTTCAGTTATAAAATGAATAAGGTCTGAGGATTTAATGTACAACAGGGTGACTAACGTACAACAGGATCTAATGTACAACAATTGGTAACACTATCTTGTATAATTGAAATTTGCTAAGAGAGTAGAACTGAAATATTCTCACACACACACACATAGAGAAAGGTAGATATGTGGGGTGATGGATGTGTTAATTAATTCAAAAGGAGGACTTCTTTCACAATGTATACATATACCAAATCATCACATTGCATATTTTAAACATCTTATGATTTTGTTTGTTAATTATATCTCAGTGAAGCTAGGGAAAAGGTGGCTGCATTTTTGTGTGTGTGTGGTTCACGAACTTTTAGAGTCAAAGACAGCTGAATTGACCTTGCAGGACTGTAGCTGAAGATGTTGGAGATTCTTGACAAGTCCTATTTTTCCTCAGTGAAAATCTGAATAATCTTATTTTATTTGCAGGGTTACTGTGAAGATTGCATGTGGTAACAGATTTAAACTGCCTGATATACCATTGATGCTTAACAAATATCCTGTCTTTTCTTTCTCTAACACCCCCACAATTCATATTCTATAGATCTTGAACCCTGCTCAAAGAAATTGTTGAAGATTCTGTGAGTTGGCTGTGTGGCTGCCAGATGTTTGGCATAGTTATCATTTCCAATCTTTGTCTAGGTTTACAATGACAGAGACGAATCAGGTCATCTATTCTTTTAGGGCATAAGTAATGGGGCAACCATGGAGAAGGAAATGGCAACCCATTCAAGTCTTCTTGCGTGGAGAGCCTCATGGACAGAGGAACCTGGTGGGCTATAGTCCATGGGGTCACAAAAAGTTGGACATGGCTTAGCGACTGAACAATAAGAACAATGGGATAACAACTCAAGGTACTCAGGAGCCAGGATGTGCAAACATACCCACCTAGGTCTTACTCAAGCAAAGAGGCAATTGACAGGAAATGTCTTGGGGTAAAGTGAAGCTGTGCTTCTCCAGGTCTCTTCATACCAGTAATGTTTTAGAAGGTGATGCTGCCAAGACAAATCACATGTTGGAAGGATTTATGGAGATTCACTGAACCTAGGGCTCTTTAAAAACTGGAGAATTATAGACATTCCCTCCTCCAGTGTCTGAGAACACAGCCCCCCTGAGAACTCTGGAACCTGTACTTTTCCAGTGCTGCAAGGACTCTTGCTCTGAAATGAAAAAACAGATGCTCCTTGCAGCTGGTTTCACCTATTAGCTCTTTAATCTATCCTAGAAGAGAGCTCTGCTTCCGTAATAGCAATGTGTTCAATCTGGGTAGCTGTGCACGACGCCGGCCTGACAGCATTAAATTGCAGAGGAAATACCAGATACCAATTCTCTCCCTTCACTTCAATGAATGTTCTCGCCTCCTTGCCCCTGCTCCAAGCTCTTAGTCATCTTGCCCTCACACCACCCCCTACCATCACCACCTTTGTAGTTGAAGCCATGGATGGAGATGCATTTCTAACTACTTAGTTTCAATCAATCCCCAGCTCTCTTTAGATATTGAAAGACTCTTTTCATGTTGTTTTCTTTAGCAACATTTGCTTTTATTTGACTCACCGTTCCAATAATTGGGAAATGGAATCTTTGCTGAGAAGGTGTAAGTGAATAGGACCAAATAGTTGCAATTCAGCTGGAGCCCTAGGAAATGTATGAGGGTTACAACCCTTGTCAGAGTGAGACACTTGCTTTTATGAAGAGCATATATTTGAACAATTGCAACTAAATACAGTCGTCCTAACCCTTGCACCCATAAACAATGATTGTAAATGGTAACCTTTAAAAGAAAGGAAAGACTCTTAGATGTGGAGTTGACTAGGTTGAATTGCCTTTTTGTACCAGGTTTTCAGATGTATGCGTGCGCATGTTGTGTAAAATTTTATATAGATACAGATATAATTTTTAGTCTTATTCTTTTAATGTTTTCTTTCTAGTTTATGCCTAAAATTCAGCATCACTAACCTTCACGCTTAACTCATTTCTTCTACTGCACGTCTGCTACCTGATGCCTAGGTTAAGAAAACAAGCCTTCCCCTTCAGCCATTGGAATCTACAGAAGCAAATACCAACAAAAACATGACCCAAAGTCAATTGAAGGAGAAACAGAATAGATTGGAATTCCTTGTGGCCCCCCTCCTGCTTTCTTTCAGCCCCGGGCAAGTGAGCATGTGCTAATTTGCATGGTTGACTAAATGGCATGCTTAGACCCCAAATTTGCATCTCTGCTTGGGTTCAAAAGTGGGTCCCTAAGCCAGTTTCCCTTGGCTCCTCTGCTATTACCCACTCATAAGTTAAACCCCTTTGGGAATGGTGCTCACCAGGGTACATCTTAGTGCAGAGAAGCAATAATTGGTCGGGCCCCTTTCTTCCTCTAATGTGGGGTACAGCCAGCTGGTACACATGTGATGGGTAAGGTAGGGGAGAGAACAGGGTGGAAAAGAGAAGGAGATCATTTCCAAGACAACATACAAAAAGCCTGAAATGACTTGCCTCACTCTGCTCCCTTTCCTGGAGAATAAACTCACTACAATTAAAGGCCACCAGTTTTCACACCCTCTTCCTCATTCCAGACCTGAATGGGAAGGAAAGGTTAAAAGCAAGGTGAATAGCTTTATTTAAACCGTACATTTCTCTATGCTTCAGTTTTCTTACCTGCGAAATGGGAATCAGGTACTTGCCTGGTCTAATACACTGGACTAGCAGAAAGGGTAGCATGGTATTTAGAGATTATTTAAGGTCCAATAAAGAAAAATACATTCCCTCTTGTATAGTATGTTGAGAAATCTGATCCAGAAGCCAAGGTCCTTGGCATGCCAGCGTTGGTACTTAACAACTGCCCTGGCATTGCAGTGGCCCGTGTGCCTCCCTTAGTTCCTCTCATCTAGTTCACCATTGTCATTTCATGAAGGAGGACGTTAAGACACAGGGTTGAAGCAGCTTGTTAAATCGGATTGTCAGAGCAAGAGTTCTGCAAAGACCGCTGTATATATATGTGTGCAAGTAATGAGGATTTCATTAGGAGACGAGTTCTGGCTCTGCTTAGGAGAAAATTGAGCTGAGTAAGCAATGCTTTGGTGACTGTATCAGTGTGGTTGCAAGCGTCAGAAACCTAACCCTAGCAAGCTGTTGGCAAGTGGGTCATTTATTAATGTATACAATCAGGGCAGAGTTGACTAACCAAACAAGGACCAGAGGAAGGATTCAGTTGAGCCTCAGGAACAACCAGAATCAGGGGTGTGAGTGCACTAGACCTGCCCTCCATGTCTCACAGCATTTTCTGTCTGCATTTCAGCTTCATTAGTAGTAGTAGTAGCAGCGGTGTATTTTCATTGCATGTTATTCTGAGGAGGCGTACGGGGGAAAAAAACAAGATTCACAGTTTTTGCTTTGACCACAAGAGGGAGACTGTGTCACCCGCTGTGTGTTCTGAATTTTTAACTATCTCAGCAAAGTGCAGGGATTGGTCCAGATTGGGGAAGAGGGTGAGGCTAATAAAAACATGGCAGCTGCGGTCAGGAGCACATGGATGGAGGAGGGAAGGAGCTGGTCCCAGAAACTGAGTTTTCCTGGGCAAAACATAATGTGATGGAGTCACTTAAAATATGTATCTAAATGCATAAATCCAATCTCAGGTTCACGTGATGCCACCGAGTTCTGTCTCATATTTTGAATTAAGAGAGATGGACCTGAAGTTGTCACCATCCATCTCAGCTTCCACACTGGGCTGAGATGTCTATTTTTCATACAATAGGTCTTCTCAATCCAAGCAAGATGCTTCCTCTGGTACTCAGCTGAAGAACAGAGAGACTGTAGAGTGAGAGTGGCTTGCTTTAGACCTATTAGAATAAAAACAGATGTGCGAGTTTCACCCATCTGCTTTCTTTCCCCCCCCCAAGAGTCCTTTGACTTGTTGTGATCATCATTTTAGTGCTCAGATTGGAATCTCCAAGTAGGATGGAACTCCTGTGATGATACTTGCCACAGCAGACTTGCGACAGCAAACTTTATACAGCCGGGCTGCCAGGGCCAGGAAAGACATCTTCCTTTTGATTCTTGGGGTATCACATGTGGTGGTGTGGCTTCTCCTGCACTTGAAAAGCTAACAAGTCACGTGTATTCTTCAGTGCCCCTAGTAATTAATTAAACAAATCAACTAACCAAACGCTAAAAATGGAAATATTAAAATCCACCCAAGTCTCCTGGGTGGCTCCAAGGGCAATTGAGGTGACACAATGAAAAAAAAGACCCAAAGCCTCTTTAAAGACAGTATTGATGTTCTAGCCAGGTATGATTGAGATTAGAAATACTAGATATCATAATTATAAGGAAAGTATTTTGGCTGCTTCTAAAGTATAACACTTTATAAGTCAGTAAGTCATTGTTATATTCCTGGAGAAAGGAGACTTTCCAAATAAAATAAAACATCTTAGAACTTAATTGTATTTTTCTTCTGGTAAATAACCTTTTTTTTTTTTCCTATTGATATGGCTGAATGCAAATGAAGGTGATATTTTCATATTTATAGTGGATTTTAGGTTTGACTGTACTGTAGATGTAACCAGGCCAAGGACTATAGAGGGGACAATATTTACTATAAATTTTTGCCAAAGATCTTGTTTTGTGCTCTACCCCAAGTGCAGCAGTGTACCCAGAACACTGAAAGAAAATAGAACATTCCAGTTGTATAAAACTAGAAGCTTATTTCTAGGAGATAAAAAGAGCCAAATATTGCTTTTTGAGAATTTAACATTCAGATGGCATTTTGCATGTACCAGACAGGATATTTACATGGTCTTTTAAAAATTCTACAGCAATCCTAAAACTCTAGATTTTATCTCCATGTTAGAGATATGAAGACTGAGATAGTATGTTATTTGACACATTTAAGGTCTCCCTGATAGTAATGGGAGTGGCCCAGATTTGTATGATTCTTCTAACTCTAAGATTCCCCTCTGTTTCACTCTGCCTCAATTGTATTTTGATAATTCTAATTTCAAGAATGAATGAACATCTTCAGTCCTCCCCAGGGGCCATGCTGTCTTTAAGCTTCCAAGCTTGTAGTTGGGATTTAAAAAAAAAAAAAATCCCCTTTCAACTTCGCATATTTATGAATGTGTCAATGAACAGTTTAAGAATGTATCTATCAATATCAAATGTGGTTTTTAGCAGAAACCTTGAAAAAATTGCTGAATTATCCTCTGAAATATTGCTGCTATTATTTTTTAAAATTGCAAGAAAATGTTCTGCCATTTCAGACCATTTATCTCTGTTAACAAGACACTTTTTTAGTTGGATAGATAATATACACCCATCTGGTCTGCAGTTTCTTCATTTACTTTGGTAATAATAACTAAAGGCATTTCTCCATGGCTTTGGCATTGTCCAGGCCCATCTAGCCTTTCCCGCTGTTAATATGAAAGGCAAAAACAAGGAGAAATTGAGACCTAGCTATAATACACAGATCTGCCATTTAGAATGTTATTTCAGCGTATAGGAAGGAACAGTGTCTAAGTGATAATAAAGCAGAACCTTATTTAAAATATCCCCAGCCATTCAGAAAAGATATAGGAAAATGCCACAAAATATTTTTGTGCTTTAGTAGACACCTACTCTTATCATTTTATCCTCTATTTCACCAAGTTCTTCAATTCAAGTCTACACATTTGCTGATCTGTGTGTAATTCTGATTTCTTGCCTGAGTTATGCAAAGAACTGGACAACTTTCACTTGGCTTTAGTTCCGTTTAGGACACAATGAGAAGTGAAGCGTTGAATCAGTTTTTGAATAAGGCAAGGTAAAGAAAAAGAATTTGCTTTCATCGCCTCTATGTTCAGTAAAGACCATTCTATAGTATCTGTGTAGTTGCTTCATTTCTCCATTTTCTCTTCTGTATTCACAGAGGCAGCATGTTGGCAGAGATTTTGGGGTGGGAATTCTAGAAAGGTTGTTTTTTAAAGTGTAAGAAAACATGAATGTTGATCCTGAAACTGCAAACTACTGTTTCCCGTCTCTCTTTTGTTTTCATCTCTTCTTGTGTTTTCTCTCTAACCCACAGATTTCTTTTCTCCTCATTGTTCACAAAGCTGTCTGACCCTCTGTTAATTGGTTTCATTGAATGTAGTCTCTCAAAATACAGTTGAATTCAGAGAAATTTATGCTTTTTTTTTCAGTTTGACTGAATTGTTTTCTCTTGAACGAATTGTTTTTTTGCTTTGCCTCAATACAGTTGAGTCCTGAGCTCAACCCAGATCTTTCTTGGCGGGTAGACAGACCTGCCTTCTTCCATTCACTAGCTGGGAGTAGAGTCTCTGGCCCGGCTTTAACCCAGGCTGGGGGGTGGGAGCTGATGAACAAACAACTGGTTATTTTGAAGACAATGCATAACTATTTACCTGCTGGGGCTTGCCAGGTAACTCAGATGATAAAGAATCTGCCTGCAATAGCAGGAGACCTAGGTTTGATCCCTGGGTTGGGAAGATCCCCTGGAAGAGGGCATGGAACCCACTCCAGTATTCTTGTCTAGAGAATCCCCATGGACACAGTCCCATGGGGTCTCAAAGAGTTGGACATGACTGAGCGACTAAGCACAGAATCTTTCTGCAGGATTCAAAACATGGTTTGAAAAAATAATTTTGTGTGTTTGCTAAGTCATGTCTGACTCTGTGATCGCATAGACTGTAGCCTGATAGGCTTTTCTGTTCTAATTTTTCCAGGTTAGAATACTGGAGTTCCAGGGGATCTTCCCAGTTCAGGGATGGAATCCATATTCTGCGTCTCTTGCTTTGGCATGTGGATTCTTTACCACTGGGCCACCTGGGAAGCCTCTAAAAAAAAATCAAACAGGTATACAAAATTCAAATTTTAGGGGCTTTGTCTCAAAGCAGTTTATTTTCATAGACAAGACTACTTAGGGCTGCGCACACATTGTAAATCAACTATATGCCAATATAAAATAAAAACTAAATTAAAAAAATAGTGACTGTTAAAGGGCACATTTAATTTTTTACTTTTCTGAGCAGCAGTTTAAAATAATATCCATATAAAAATATGTCATTTGTGTTTTTCCCTAAGTGCTGCTAATTTTAATTTTTTTAAGATAATGAACTACAAAGTCTTTTTTTTTAAAATCAGAGCTTTATGAAGGTATAGTTAACATACATTAAGCTGCATATATCTAAAGTGTGCGATTTTATGTTTTGACATATGTATCAAGTATCAGTCCTGAAATTCCAAAAGATTCTGATTTATCCTTGCTTAAAATTGGCTATGCTTAGTATAATGAGACAAGGTGCTATTTATTTGTATAAACTAAATTTTATGTTAGGCCCTATAATTGGAAATGAATAGATTAGACATTATATAATAAGGTGTTTTCATTTTGCAGATGCAGAAACTGACAAAGAAATGAAATCTGTTATTCAAGGTCAAAGATTATTTGTGATACAGCCCAGGCAAGGGTTCTGGTTTTTAGTTCTGTGGCAGTTACACACACCTATCTGTCACTTTCAGTCTTGAGAGTAGGAAAAAAAATATTTCCCACCTATATCTATTTGTATATTTATATAAAATATTATTTATATATAAATATATATAATTTGCCTATAAATTTACATTATTCTATATTTGAGAGAATATATATTTATATAAAATTCTCAATTTGATGCTAAAAACTAACTGGAATGCAAATTTTCTTACTAAATCTACTAGAGAGGAAACCCTCGAATTAATTCCCCTTCAGTTTGTATGTTTGTGTGTGCCTGCGTATTCAGAAGGATATGTTCTGAGAAACAAGGTCATGAGACAACCACACAGATATTGGCAGGTACACAAAGAAAGATTTATCAGGTAGGACTTGATTTTCTTTGTTTCTTCTTTTTTTTTTTTTTTTTTGCTATTTAATCAACTTTGCTGACCGAGTTAAAAACACAAAATTCTCCATGAAGCAAACCGACACATGACACACAGTGGGCGAACTCAGTGTCTCTTCTCCTTTTCATTCTTGATCTCAGATGCTACTGGATTCCTTGCCAGATTTTAGTGTTGACCTTTCCTCTGGGAATAGGGACCCTGAGTTTGGGATGTCACTTGAAGTTTTAAAAATCAAAACTGGGCTTGGCTGTGTTTAAACTATGAAGTACGTTCTTATTTTTAAAAAAAAGCATAAAAAGGAGAAAGTAAATGTAGGCGTGCTAAATATCCCCTTTCTGGCTAAAAATGAGCTGCTATGTCTGAATGTTAGAATTGCACGCAACTGAAAAAGTCGTCATGTATATTATATATCTTTATATGGAAAATTTCTGTCTGTGACATCAAACCAGTAGCTGTGATGTCAGAGGATAATATTTTTGAGTATTGTAAATGAATTCTTTTCTATATCGTGTTTAGTAGTAGACAAAATGATTTTTTTTCTTTTTTGTTTTTTAGCTTAAATCTTTATAATAATTGCTTATATAATTTGAAATAGTGTTGAAACTATTTTAGTCAAGAAACCACTGTGAATGCTATCAAAGCTAGGAAATGATTGTTCTAGGTAGTTTGGAAATTATTTGAAGTAAGAAACATATTCAGTGGCATACACAAGACGGTTTACAATACCACGTTATGGCATTGTCTCAAACTTCTCTGTCCCTGTTGCATCTTTTTATGACTTCCCTGAATGCAGGGATTTTGTCTTTCTTCTTTACTGTTGGATTCACAGCACCCAGTACTTTGCCTGAGTTGGGTCCTCAGTACCTTTAGTTAAATGAACTAACAGATTAAATACCACTCTTATCCCAGTGATGACTTAATTGGAAGACTAACACTATGGAGAATGACATGTTAACTCAGTCTGGCTGGTGTTTCATTTTCCTGATTGCCCAACTGCCTACTACAGGGATATCAAGTGAACACCTCCCTTCTATGGCCCTGAAGTATTCTAGATACTGAGGTATAGCCATGAATAAGGCAAAGCTAGCCTTCGACCAGTGAAAGATGAATAACACATTTACAAATAATTCTAGACAACACTATATAAAATTAAATCAGAATAGTGAAATGAGGAGAGAGATGGGGAGTGTGGGTCAGGAGGGTGGTCAGGGACAGCCTGCCTTAGTAGGTGAGAGTTGAGTTGACATCTGCCTGATGAGAAGAAGGCAGCCATGTGAAGCCCTGGGAATATTATGTCCCAGGCAGAAGAAACAGCAAGTGCAAATGCTTGAGTTGGGAACCAGGTGAAAGTATTCAAGGGACAAAGGAAAAGTCAATGTAGCTGGAGTGGAATAAGGGATGGGAGACCACAGGAGGTAAGGCTGGATGGGAGGGCAGAGGGCAAGACTATGGTGGATGTTGAGAGTCTGCTGCCTGACTACTTTTATTAGCCTTAAAATTAGATTTTGTTCTTTAAACACCAGAACCCCTGATAAAATTACTTCATAAAGATAGGATTTTAAATAAAAAAACCAAAATCTATTATTTTTAATGCTTCTTGAGGAATTATGATATTATGAGATGGATTAAAGGAACTTGTTAAAATCATGCTGCATGTAGCTAGGTGAGATATTTAAGATTTCCCACAGTAAGAAAGTATTGGGTTTATAATAAGGGCTGGCAAACTTTTTTTAAAGGGTTACATGGTACATATTTTAGAATTTGAAGGCCAGAAATTCTTACATAATGTATGTATCTTATAATTATAGAAACATAAACTTTATCATTTTAATCATTTTTGAATGTACAGTCCCTTTTCTTTTTTTTTTTTTTGGTGGGTTCCAGTATCCTCTGTCAATGGTTGTTCTACAACTAGTTGTGATTTTGGTGCTCTCACAGGAGGAGATGAGTGTATGTCCTTATCTTCTGCCATCTTGACCTGGAAGCCCCAATTCTTTATGTAACTATAATGTCACCATTTGCATGTAAAACATTCTTAGCTCATGGGCCTGGCAACAATAGGCAGTGTTAGCTGTGTATTGTCACGTGCCAATACTGAGTTTACAAAAACAAAAGAAATGGTCTTTCAGCAGAACAATTCACATCAGCACAAAAAGGTATTATGGATTCTGAATCCAAATAACTTTGTTGAAGCTGTCATATGGAAAAAGTGAGATCATCCATTTTCATTGAACACAGATCTTGTTGGTTTTGTATGTGCCAGTTTGCTAAATATTGTTTGATGAAGTTCACAGCATAGATATCAACAAACAGAGTTGATGTGTGTGATGGCTAAATTTTATGTGTCACCTTGGCTAGATTACTGTGCCCAGTGTTTGATCAAGCACTCAAGTAGATGTTGCTATGTTGCTGTGGAAGTGTTTTGCAAATGTGATTAACATCTACAATCAGAAGGAGTAGCAGTGCCTTCTGGGTGGGCCTCCTGGGATTTGTTGAAAGCCATGGGACAAAAGCAAATTTACTGGACAAGAAGGAATTCCACTTCAAGATGTGAACATTAAGAAATCCTACCTGAGTTTCCAGCCTGCCAGCCTGTCCTGCAAACTCAGATTTCAGGCTTGCCATGCTCACAGTTGTCTGAGCAATTCCTTAAATTAAATCATATATGTGAGTTAATCATATACTTATTATGCTGCTGCTGCTAAGTCACTTCAGTCATGTCTGACTCTGTGTGACCCTCTAGATGGCAGCCCACCAGGCTCCCCGTCACTGGAATTCTCCAGGAGAGAACGCTGATGTGGGTCGCCATTTCCTTCTCCAATGCATGAAAGTGAAAAGTGAAAATGAAGTCGCTCAGTCGTGTCCAACTCTTAGTGACCCCATGGACTGCAGCCTACCAGGCTCCTCCATCCATGAGATTTTCAAGGCAAGAGAACTGGAGTGGGTTGCCAGTGCCTTCTCCATACTTATTATTTACTGTGTCATATATATTTTATAATGATACATGATATATGTGTTCCTTCCATTTGTTTCTCTGGAGAACCCTGACTGATACAGTGCCCTTAGTGTGTTTTTGAGCCCGAAATTATTAAAAGCTGCTGTGACTTTTTGGATAAGAGTCTACCATTGGGATTTTAGTTTCCAAGTTTAAGCTTTAATCATCAAAGACAACATAGACTTGGTTTATAAGTTGTAAAAGTCTCTAATACTGAATTTAGGAAGCTGCCAGGAATTTAGAGAATGATAACCCTAAGATTTTCATTCAAATTTTACATAGCACCAGTCTTCGAAAAATCCTAGTCTATAAATAGAATATACAATTGTTCAGCAATTGAATTCACTCTAGATGCAAGTCTCTATTTGCATGTTTTTTTTGTTGGCCTTGTGAAGAATCCAAATAAATCCTCTAAGTATAGTTTATGGGAGTCCCTACTCTCAGTTAGTAATAGGATGCCATAAAGTGGCTGTATCTGCTACAGACAGAACTCTGCTCTCCTCATTAACTCGTTGCTTCAGAGAACTCAGTGCCTAGGGGAACCCTCATCTTATATCAGGGTTTCAGACTGTGTGATTTTTTTTTTTTTCCCCAAGAATTGAATGATTGTGCTATTGGGGAAATAGCATCAACTGTGACAGATAACCTCTTCATTTGGGAAGATGAGTAACAATGACTGCGGTACTGATATCCTACTTAAAAACCTAAGGGGGAAGAAAGGTGATAGTGGGTATCGCCCAACACCTGTCCATAAAGCTGATGATTCATCACCCCCAGACAATTCTGTGGGACTAATGCATTCATTGTGTCATGGCTGCCGAATCTTCCCAAGTTTAATAGCTCCTGCAGACCCATGGTGCAGTAGAAGCCTCTGAATTAAGATGATTCAGTAGGTTCCAATTCATCCTAAATAAGTGGCTGTCTAGATAAATGAAGTTCATCAAATTGCAATGAATACCATATAACAACCTTGCTGGGACTGCATGCCCCTGGGACACGGACCGTGTCTAACTGTGTGCTCTGCAGCATCTCCGGTGCCAGCGCTTTGCAATCCGCATTCAATAATAACAATATGACAGTGTGTTTGCCCTGAGTCACTTTATTTTTTATCAGCAAACTGAATGCTTTAACTACATCAATTAAGTCACTTAAATTCAACTGGTTAATGAAATGTCCTTATGGAATGCAGCATTGGAATCATTTTTTAAAAGCAACAACAAAACAAAACCAGTATAAATTACATCTCATTCAATTTGTTGGGAAAAAAAAAGACAACTCAGAGTCAGGTTTTATTTTAATTAATGAACTATATTGATGATGCTGCCTCAGCCAAGCAGGGTTGTCTTTGCTTAGTAACTTTTTTCCTTCAACTCACTGGCAGACGTTAGCCCAGGGACATCATGTGGCCAGAGGAGCTGAAGTGTTTAATGTGGCTCTGGGTGCTCACTCTAGGATGTTTGTACCCAAAACTGATGAGGCCAGTTCCCCGGCCTTAAGATTTCCTTCATTGAAGGGGGGCTTCCTGAGCCAAGGCCTTCTTCCTTTCAGGTGGGGAATTGCAAATTCTCATAGTATCAGAGAACTCAATGGTAGAAAATGCTTGTAAATGGCTGGTACCCACACCTAGACCTTCCAGTGCTGGGTAGCCTTCACATTCTCCATAGATAGGTCTGCTTTCTCAGGCTTGTACTTTTATGTACAGCCACGTCGTAGCCCTGGACTTACCCAGAATGTTCATCTTGTTTCAACTTCTTTCTCAATATACTTCCCTTTCATTTTGCTCAATAAGCCTGAGAATAGGTTATGACTCACGATTAGGAAAACACAAAAACAAAAACCCTGAAAGTACTAAGATCCTTAAGTTCTGAGAATTACTCAGCAACTGATCACTCCTCCCACTGCAGGTAGCCATCAGGCAAGTACAGTGTTCTTCATTTAATCATTTGATTTTGCTGCTAGATGAATACAAGTAGAATCTTATATTTGATGTCCTTAGGGATTTATGGGTAGAAAGAATAAGGGATTCTTTCAATCTATTTTTATGCATAGGGGAGTTGGTTATCATTTATAAATGTTTTATACATCTCTGAGCTTCAGATATTTTTTGTATTAGCACCTCTTTCAGTCTTAAATTTCTTGAGACCCTGCCTAGTTTTTAAATAGCTGCAGTAGTGAAAGAAACTTGGAATCTTGTGTGTGGTCTACCAAGGGTGTTTGATTGTACAAATAACTGTCTGAGAGAGGCTGTCCTCATATAAGGAGGTGGAGGTCCTGCAACTGAGTAGTTTTTATCTTTAGTGCATATTAACACAGCATCTATCCTCTGAAATTTCTAAATACTCAGGAACATCGGGATTTTGTTGACCAATGTTCTCTTCTGCCTAAAACCAGCCTGTGCCTAATATTGCCAATCCACAAGGGTGGTTCTGTGTGTGTGTATGTTTTTCTAGCCCTTACAATCCTTAGCATCTACAGGGTGAGACAAAGCAGGAAGCAATCAGGCCAAAGACTTCCTGTGAGTAGCAAGAGGAGAAAAGATACAGTCTTTTCGTGTTTCTGTCTAGCTAAAAGGACCAAGATCAGCTTGTATCTCCTCTGGCTCAGTGCATCATATCCTTGTGGTCAATAAATCATGGACATTACCTTAAAGGCAGGAATAGGAAAGGTCCAATTCATACCACATTCAAGGGCTATTCTCAGGGAATGAAAACCACTTCTCTTCTTTAGGAATATCTGATATTGTGCCTTTAAGCTCTTCCTTGTATCAAACAAATCAGTTACGGATCTCTTACTTTCGTTTTCAATGAATGCACCCAATACAAGATATTAAGTCGATGGTGGTTATCAGCACTGATGCTCAAACATCATTGACTCTGTCTTGCTTCTCCCATTCTGGGTGGCAATCAGGCAAGGTTGGTTGCCTTCAGCTAATCATCCAATCCTTGCTTACACAAAGTCAATAGAATGAAAGGAGACATGAAGGAAATGTGCTAATGTAAATCTTTAGACAATAGTTGAGTGGCAAAAAAGAGTTATATCCAAGATCAGGTAGGAAAGGCAACATTCTGACTTAGATATGAGAGAGACCAAAATGTCAAAGACCATTCCAACTGTGGCCTATATTTGCCAATTTTGGGTTTGCCTCTGAATTATAACTTCTGAAAAGTTTAAAAAAGGATATCAGTGTTTCTTTGTGAGTAATTCTTAGTCTCAATATGAAATTTCCTCCTATGTGGTTTGTATAACAGCTTTATGCGTCTACTCTTAGTACTCATGCTAATTGTGGGGGATTTTATTTCCTCCAACTTTTTTAAACTGGTTTATCTTACTGGATTCAAGCAATTAATTTGGTTTCAAGCTTCTGGTTTTGGTTTAAAGCTTTTAGCTGTAGTTAGTGTGTGTGTGTGTGTATGTGTGTGTGTGTGTGTGTGCGTGTATGCCACGTCACATCTTTGCAGCCCTATGGACTGTAGCTCACCAGGCTCCTCTTTCCATGGGATTCTGCAGGCAAAATGCTGGAATGGGTTGCCATGCCCTCCTCCAGGAGATCTTCCTTGACCCAGGTATTGAACCTGTGTCTCTATGTTTCCTGCATTGGCAGGTTCTTTACCTCTAGTGCCATGTATATTTAGATAAGTGTGTATGAGTTCATAGGACCTAGAACATGTTTTGACCATGTCACACCTATCTGGTATTACTATAGGGAGGTGCCTAAATTGACATATATATAACTGAGTTGTCCATATTTTTCTTAGTTGGCCACATAGCAGTGATTTTATGATTTTATGGATCCAGATGCCTGCAATTATAGGTTGGTTTGAGTGGGCAGAGAAGTATCCTTTCTTTGGTACAATGGAAAATGTATAAACTCAGATTGAATCTTACTTCTTCAATTTGGCAGCTGTGTGACCTTAGCTGTGTGACCAGCTGTGTGATCTTACTTTCCTGGGCTTCAGTTTTTGTTTTCTAGAAATAAAAGAATTCTTATCAACGGTCTTTCAGGCATTAGAGAAATGCATATAAACAGTGGACCAATTTTCTTACCCATTCTGCTCTAGCCAGGTTGTTTTTTATCGCTTGCTTGAACAAGACAAGTGCCTGCTTGTCTCAGGGTTGTTTTAATGCTTTTTGCCTTTTTTACTTACCATCTATTCTCACTAATAACATTCATTTATTCATCTCTGTAACAGATATGTGTCAGGTACCTTCTCTGTGCCAAGGATTATTGTAGGTGCTAGGGAGGTGCCAGCATACAATACAAATGAGAATGCTTTTTCATCCTTAAAGCTTATAATCTAGTCATAAAAGATAGTCTTAACCTAGCATGTCAGATGATAGAAAAGACTAAAGAAAAGAAAAGAAAAGAAAAACAAACAAACAAACAAACACAGAAAAGAAGATGGGAGGGTTAAGGCTAGAGCCACAATGTCTCATTGACACGAGACAGTCTCTGGTACAGATCGCTAACTCTCCGTGCTCCCTGGTACCTGAGAAACCTTTCTGGGCTGTCACAGTTAGATGGAATCATGTCACTAGTTTTGAGTGATGGATTAGTGGTAAAAGTGATAATAGTCACTTCAATGAGAAATTAAAGAGAAGTTTCACATTCTTTACTGCTATCCTTCCTTGGCCACTGAGACCATGGAGCCTGCGTGCTCCAGACGATGCCAATAAAAGTCGATAGAGTCTTCATCAACCTCAGTAACTGTGTTTGATGCAAGGTGACTGACCAATCTAATTTGGACACATAATATGAGGAATAAATAAATATTTGCTGTATTATATCTTCAATATTAATTTGTTAACTTGATATCATATTACCTAGCTTTTCCTAATAATGGTTAGACAAGAACTTACCAAAAAGATGACTCTGAGTCACTATCTAAATGAGGTGAGGGAATAAACAGAATTTTTGTCTTCACATGTCAGCTTAAAAATGATCCTTCTTCAATATTTGCTTAATGCCATTAGATCGTAAAGCTCCACAAATACAGGGGCTGAATTTGTTTTGTTTTGCTTTGTTTTATTGAATTTTCAGCATAGGAGGGATTTAATACATCTTTGAAAAATGAATAAATGAATGAATACATATACATAAGTGAATGAATGAATCACATAAAAATTCTTAGGACACAGAAAGTGATAACCATTGCTGTTGTATTTAGCATTTTATCTCCTTTTTGTCCCTCTTATTTTCTATCTTGTTCTTCAAATAAAAATGACTATAGATGTTTAAGTAGGCTGTTTTTGTGACAGTGATATTAATTATGATACATTTGGACATAAGGGAACTAAGAGTTATACTGATACTGAGGGGCTGCTAAGTGTGTCAGTTTTAAGGTAGCTGAGGCATAGTTGATAACAGCTAAGCATGGTTAATGTTTGCTTATTGAAAACTAACTATGTGCCAGTGGAGTTCTAAACCTTCACATGTATTAGCTTATTATTAGCTATTATTAGCGCTAATGGTGAGTCCTGATGTTTGTCCATTTTATAGACGAAGAGGATCACTTCTTAATACCCCATAGCTGGTAAGTGTTAGAGATAGGGCTTGATCCCAGAAATTCTGGTTCCAGCACTCCATCATCAACAGTTCTACCATACAGTCTCCCCTGTGACCCTGCTGACTCTAGGCGATCTACTGGAAGTTGCCAGACACTGTAGACAGGCTCACTGGTCTCAGACTTACACTTGACCATTTCTGCAACTCAGCTCCTCTAAACAAGTCTGCTTCTCTCTAGGTCTGTCTGTTTCCCTCCCCACAAACTCTTTGATTCTTCCCATCTTTGGATTTTTCTGAACATTGATTACAGTCTCCTTTCTTATAACCTCAGCAATTCTTCATGCCATTACCCTAACATCATAGCCTCTCTCTGTAAATTCTTTCAGTTTCCATCCTGACTATCAACTCTCTGATTTTTTTCAGGACTCAAGCAAGAGTTGTCAGATGGTATAATCATCTGTGGCCAAGGTAGCTAAGCCTTATGGAAAAACCAGTGTTGCCGGAGGATTCTCAGTTAAGTGCTCAATTATAGCTGTTTACTTAGAAAAGGTTATGGGCATGGTGGGAATCCCAATTAATAGATATACGATTATTTCTACAGTGAGCGGGTTGTCACACAAGACACTTAGGCTCATTGGATAATGTAATTTTGATTCACATTCAAGGTGGACATTATCAGCATTTCCATTCTACGGGCAGATACTGAGTTTTTAAACTTGCCCAATGGTCCATGGATAGAAAACAGCAGAGTAGGTGTTTTCAGGCTCCCCTAACATTTTTACTCCACTAAACCACATTTCCTTATACATGTGTATTTTATTTAAAACTCTCTGTTCTCTTTCTACCTGAAATAAATAGCACACTCAGAAGTCACCACTACTGTCAAGATTAGAGACATGTCAAATTCTGTCACTTAGCCAGAAAGCAGCTTTGGGGTAACTGGGTAATATTATCCATCATGACAAGTTCTCATCCACAGTGGCAACATTAAAGCCAATAGCATGTGGCTTGTGCAAAACCCCAAAGCCATTAGCTGAATCCCAGGACCAGAAGGCTGAAGAATTCCCAACCCAACCCAGTTTCAGCCCTGGACAGCAGAGACCACTCTGCATAGACAGGTTATTTTTATTCATAGAGAAATGTTCACCGATGTTCACTTTCTGTGCTAGAGCTTGCTGGGCATGTTATCTTCTCAGTGTGGATTGGATAAGAGAAGTGAGAAGCAAACAGCAAATTCTTGGCAGCTAGAGACTGGCAGACAACAGAGGAAAGCAGAAGAGCTGTCAGGAGACCGTGGAGGAGTCATTTGACTCATGTGATATTTTTGTCATTTTTCTTCAGTCATTAGCCTGCTGTTTGCAGGCCTGATATTTTTTTTAATAAACTAAGGATGAGAGGGAATCATAAAAACTAACAGGAAAAGATCACTTAATTTTCTACCTTTATCAGGATTGTCATTGCCTCGAGTAGGTTTTGGGTAGTTAAGATATTTTCAGGAATAGGAAAATCCAAGTTACAGGAAAAAAAAAACCCATTTAACTGGCATGAACGATTTTTTAAAAGCCACAATTCTACATAACTCTATGATCCCAAGATAGAGTAGACTTAAACTGAGATTTGGTACCTTTGCTTCTCTATGTTTTTTTTCTGTAGCACTGGCTTCACTGCTTCCCTGGTGGCTCAGATGATAAATAATCTGCCTGCAATGCAGATGTGAGTTCAATTTCTGGGTGGGGAAGATCCCTTGGAGAAGGAAATAGCAATCCACTCCAGTATTCTTACCTAGAAAATTCCATGGACAGAGGAGCCTGGTGGGCTATCGCCAATGGGGTTGCAAACAGTTGGAGACAACTGAAGCAACTGAGCATACACACATGCTAAATCCTTGTCCAGGCTTGGGAGTGCAAAGAGTTGGATACTACTGAGCAAAAGAGCCCACACAGACATTTCATGATGATCTGGGTCAAGCTCCCTAAACAGTTTTCCAACCTTCTCTATCTGACTTACTTTTCCTCATTCTTTAATTCCATTTCCACCTGGAGACCTTGCATAACTTTACTATCTTGGGTCAACTTAGCTTTACTTTCACAGCTTCATAACTGAGCTTTCATGGTAATCTGAGTTTACTCTCCATCATCGACACATTCTACTCCATTGTTTTGCTTACTTTTATTTTTCTCTCTCAGGAATATGAGCCCCCTATAGAAAAGGTTCACAGCTTTGTATCCTTAGAATCTTGGATTCCTCATGTTATCATATAAGTATTCCATCCTGAATGCATGTTTACTGAGCGAATATAATTAGCTCAATTTGCTAGTGAACTTTGTTGGGTGATGTAGGCACAGCATGAGCAGAAAATAAATTCACATCCAAGAATATAATGTCTGATAGCCTATTCATTAAAACAATAAATAAATGACAAATAACAAAATTTGAGAAGGTGTGTGAGATGTCTCTCAGCACCCAAAGAGCTAGACTGAAAACAGCATGCAACTGAGACCTCTCTGTGGGGCCCCATTCTCTGCCTCTCCTGATAGGCATTTTCATCACCTAGAACATAAGGATCTCTCCAATGCTTAACATTAAAAAGAAAATTAATTATATTTTTATGACATTCCATCCCATCTTTTGTCTTTCATTTTCTCAAAAATTCATGGTACAGGAGGGAGTGATTTTCCCGAGATATTCGTGGAAATACTTGGAGGAACATCAACCACCTTAATTCTTTGTAAATATCCAGCAGCCATTCCTTTTAGTAGCTCATTGTTCAACAGTGGGTAGCCCTTTCCTAGAGAACTGATCCAATTGAAAAGCATATTTAATACCAATGACCGATGTCAAGGCTGAAAAAAAGAGTATTATATTAAATGGAAATTTTGTGAACTTAGTACCAATTTAAATCTCATCTTGTCTTTCTGCCAATGCTTTATTTCAAATCACGGCCAAATAAACTTACACCTAATTTTAAACTAATGTTTAATGTTGCAAAACTCTAGAGACATAATTTGTACTAGTATCAATGATACATTAGCATAATTAATTAAGCACTAGCTTATAATGAAGAAAACAAATGAACAAAGGACACTTTTGTGATGCAGTGACCTCCATTTATTGTCATTTTATGCCCTTTTTTGCTCAATCACTAATTCTTAAAATTCAATAATCTGCACTGGATATCCCCATCATTAGTATGAATTAGCAACACTCCATTGTAATTCACTGTAATTCACCAGAGACAGAGTTTTGATAAATGGAGAAAGGGTTTTAACAGAGATCAGTGTGGTGAAGCCAAATTACAGGGAAGACTAGGTCCCTTTGGTAACTAGGCTTTCCTTTGGTTTCCCTATCTTGCATTCCACTCCATCTTATAGAATAAAAGATAAAAGAAATGAAATCCTTAAAGAAAAACCTAAATCTGAACCTAGGTTTTAATAAACTTAACATTAATAAAGAGTTTGTATGATTAGAGTAAGGACTTCTAATCAATCCAGACAGATAAGATCACAGTCATAATTGCATTGGCTGTTATTATTTCCTTTTCATTTACTTGTATCGAATGGAAAATAAAGTCTTGAGATGTCTACAAATGGAAATGAAAATAATGGTTTTCAGTGATAATTTGATAGGAAGTAATTGGCCACCTGAAGAGAAAAACCCTCATCGTGGAAATAATTACAAATAATTGGTTAGTACAAGATTGGACTACATTTGATATACTCAGTACAATAAATACTCTTAACTAAAGATGCTAACATGGAGATTTGAGGGGTGTTAGCAATCAAGTAAATTAAAGATAATGTAACAGCTTATGAGGCTTCCCAGGTGGCACTAGTGGTAATGAATCTGGCTGCCAGTGCAGGGAGACTTAAGAGATGTGAGTTCAATCCCTGGGTTGGGAAGATTCCCTGGAGGAGGTCATAGCAACTCACTTCAGTATTCTTACCTGAAGAAACTCATGGACAGAGGAAACTGGCAGACTACAGTCCATAGGATCTCAAAGAAGTAGGACATGACTGAAGTGACTTAGCGCACATACACAAAACAGTTACAGAACAAGTAACCTGTATGAATTGATTGGCCCACAAAATTATTTTGAAATATATTTTATAGATGGAGATTTTACACACATATCAGGATTTATAGTTTTTCTCTTGGGTTAGAAAGGAAATATCAGACAACACCAGGCTCTGATCGCAACAAGGGCAGTAATCCTGTGGAAGTAGAAGATGCGAGAGTTCCACTGACCCATCACATGCAGTTAGGAGACAACCTATCACTTGAAGATGTTTGCGTCTCTGATTCCAGCTCCAATAACCTGTGTTTATGCAAAACTTCTACATTTGATAGACAATTTACATACCTTAACTTACTTTACAGAATAAACACAGGTTATAGAAAAATAAACTAAGACTTTGCTAAAGTGTCTCCCACAAGGAGACAAGTTAGAAGTTAAAGAAGCCAGGAAATGAATCCAAGTCTTTTGACTCTTAATCTCCTAACCTTTCAACTGAGCTCTGCTAAATCTTATCTGAGATAATTATAAAACTCTTCATTGGAGAATATGTGCTCTCAGGTGAAGTAAACATCCTTTATTTGGAGCTTAAAGTACTCCAAATAAAGCTTAAAGTAATCCAAAAGAAACATTTGTTTTATATGAAAAATACTAACTGGCCAAGAAACTATATATGGTTCTAAATTCCAACCTACATGGAAATTTCTAGAAAATTATTGTTGCTCAGTTGTTAAGTCATGTCTGAATCCTTGTGACCCCATGAACTAGAGCACACCAGGCTTCCCTGTCTTTCACTATCTCCTGGAGTTTGCTCAAACTCATGTCCACTGAGTCAGTGATCCCATCCAATCATCTCATTCTCTGTTGTCCCCTTATCCTCTTGTCCTCAATCTTTCCTAGAATCAAAGTATTTTCTAATGAGTTGGTTATTAGCATTAGATGGCAAAGTTTTGGAGATTCAGCTTCAGTATCAGTCTTTCCAATGAAAATTCAGGCTTGATATCATTTAGGATTGACTGGTTTGATTTCCTTCCTGTCCAAGGGATTCTCAAGAGTCTTCACCAGCACCACAATTTGAAGCATCAATTCTAAGACACTCAGCCTTCTATGGTCCAAATCTCACATTGACACATGACTACTGGAAAAATCATAGCATTGACTATATAGACCTTTGACAACAAAGTGATGCCTCTGTTTATTAATATGCTGTCTAGATTTGTCATAGAGTTTGTTCCAAGGAGCAAGTGTCTTTCTTTTTTTTTTTTCTTCTTTTTTTAAATTTTCTTTACTTTATTGTGTTGGTTTTGCCATACAGTTACATGAAACCGCCATGGATCTACACATGCTCCCCCTCCAAAACCCCCCTCCCTCCCCCCTCCCAACTCCCTCCCCCGCAAGTGTCTTTTAATTTCATGACTGCTTGTAAAAGAATGAAACTAGAACACTTTCTAACACCATACACAAAAATAAACTCAAAATGGATCGAAGATCTAAACATAAGAGCAGAAACTATAAAACTCCTAGAGGAAAACATAGGCAAAACACTCTCCGACATAAACCAAAGCAGGATCCTCTATGACCCACCTCCCAGAATATTGGAAATAAAAGCACAAATAAACAAATGGGACCTAATTAAAATGAAGAGCTTCTGCACAATAAAGGAAATTAAAAGCAAGGTGAAAAGGCAGCCTTCAGAATGGGAGAAAATAATAGCAAATGAAGCAACGGACAAAGAATTAATCTCAAAAATATACAAGCAACTCCTGCAGCTCCATTCCAGAAAAATAAATGACCCAATCAAAAAGTGGGCCAAAGAACTAAACAGACATTTCTCCAAAGAAGACATAAAAATGGCTAACAAACACATGAAAAGATGCTCAATATCACTCATTTTCAGAGAAATGCAAAACAATACTACCATGAGGTACCACTTTACACCAGTCAGAATGGCTGCCATCCAAAGGTCTACAAGCAATAAATGCTGGAGAGGATGTGGAGAAAAGGGAACCCTCTTACACTGTTGGTGGGAATGCAAACTAGTACAGCCACTATGGAAAACAGTGTGGAGATTCCTCAAAAAACTGGAAATAGAATGGCCATATGACACAGCAATCCCACTGCTGGGCATATACACCGAGGAAACCAGAATTGAAAGAGCCACGTGTACCCCAATGTTCATCACCGCATTGTTTACAATAGCCAGGACACAGAAGCAACTTAGATGTCCATCAACAGACGAATGGATAAGAAAGCTGTGGTACATATACACAATGGAATATTACTCAGCCATTAAGAAGAATGCATTTGAATCAGTTCTACTGAGATGGAAGAAACTGGAGCCTATTATCCAGAGTGAAGTAAGCCAGAAGGAAAAACAACAATACAGTATACTAACGCATATATATGGAATTTAGAAAGATGGTAACGAGAACCCTGTATGCAAGACAGCAAAAGAAACGCAGATGTATAGAACAGTCTTTTGGACTCTATGGGAGAGGGCAAGGGTGGGATGATATGGGAGAATGGCATTGAAACATGTTAATCATCACATGTAAAATCAATCGCCAGCCCAGGTTTGATGCTCAGGGCTGGTGCACCGGGATGACCCAGTGAGAGGGAATGGGGAGGGAGGTGGGAGGGGGGTTCTCAAGGGGAACACATGTGTACCCATGGCGGATTCATGTCAATGTATGGCGGGACCAACACGATAATGTAAAGAAAATTAAAATAAATAAATATATAAAATTTAAAAAAAGATCTTTTTTGGCTCCTGAAAAAAGAAATCGTGGCTGAAGTCCTTGTCTGCAGTGATTTGGGAACCCAATAAAATAAATCCTATCTCCATTTCTGCATTTTCCAGATCAATTTGCCATGAAGGGATGGTGCAGAATGCCATGATCTTTGTTTCTTGAATGTTTTTTTAAGCCAGCTTTTTCACTCTCCTCTTTCACCCCATCAAGGGCTCTTTAGTTACTCTTTACTTTCTGCCATTAGAGTGGTATCATCTACATATCAGAGGTTGTTGATAGTTCCCCTGGAAACCTTGATTCCAGCTTGTGATTCATCCAGCCAGGCATTTCACATGATGTACTGTGCATATAAGTTAAATAAGCAGAGTGAAAATAAACAGCTTTGATGTACTCCTTCCCAAATTTTGAAATTGTTCCATGTCTGATTCTAATTGCTGCTACTTGACTTGCATACAGGTTTCTCAGGAGACAGGTAAGGTGATCTAGTATTCCCACCTCTTTAAGAAGTTTTTAGTTTGCTGTGATCCACACAGTCAAAGGCTTAGTGTAGTCAATGAAGTAGAAGTAAATGTTTTTTTCTGGAATTTTCCTGCTTTTTCTATGATCCAAAGAATTTGGCAATTTGATCTCTGGCTCCTCTGCCTTTTCTAAATCCAGCTTGTACATATGAAAGTTCTAGGTTCATGTACTATTGAATTCTAGCTTGAAGGATTTTGAGCATAATCTTGCTAATGTGTGAAATGAGTGCAGTTCAGTTCAGTCATTCAGTCATGTCCAACTATTTGTAACCCCATGGACTACACAGCACACTAGGCTTCCCTGTCCACCACAAACTCCCAGAGCTTACTCAAACTCATGTCCATTGAGTCGGTGCTGTCATCCAGCCATCTCATCCTCTGTCATCCCCTGCTCCACCTGCCTTCAATCTTTCCCAGCATCAGGGCTTTTCAAATGAGTCAGTTCTTCACATCAGGTGGCCAAAGTATTGGAGTTTCAGCTTCAACATCAGTCCTTCCAATGAACACCCAGGAATGATCTCCTTTAGAATGAACTGGTTGGATCTCCTTGCAGTCCCAGGGACTCTCAAGAGTCTTCTCCAACACCACAGCTCAAAAGCATCAATTCTTCGGCGCTCAGCTTTTTCACCATCCAAATTTCACATCCATACATGACTACTGGAAAAAGCATAGCTTTGACTAGATGGAGCTTTGCTGGCAAAGTGACATCTCTGCTTTTAAATATGCTGTCTAGGTTGGTCATAATTTTTCTTCCAAGGAGCAAGTGTCTTTTAATTTCATGGCTGCAGTCACCATCTGCAGTGATTTTGGAGCCCCTCCCCACCACCCACAAAATAAAGTCTGATACTATTTCCACTGTTTCCCCATCTATTTGCCATGAAGTAATGGGACCAGTTGCCATAATCTCAGTTCTCTAAGTGTTTAGTTTTAAGTCAACTTTTTCACTCTCTTCTTTCACTTTCATCAAGAGGCTCTTTAATTGTTTGTCCATTGCTTCGTTTGCTATTATTTTCTCCCATTCTGAAGGCTGCCTTTTCACCTTGCTTTTAGTTTCCTTTGTTGTGCAGAAGCTCTTCATTTTAATTAGGTCCAATTTGTTTATTTGTGCTTTTATTTCCAATATTCTGGGAGGTGGGTCATAGAGGATCCTGCTTTGGTTTATGTCGGAGAGTGTTTTGCCTATGTTTTCCTCTAGGAGTTTTATAGTTTCTGCTCTTATGTTTAGATCTTTGATCCATTTAGAGTTTATTTTTGTGTATGATATTAGAAAGCCTTCTAGTTTCATTCTTTTTCAAGTGGCTGTCCAGTTTTCCCAGCACCACTTGTTAAAGAAATTGTCTTTTCTCCATTGTATATTCTTGCCTCCTTTGTCAAAGATAAGATGTCCATAGGTGTGTGGATTTATCTCTGGACTTTCTATTTTGTTCCATTGATCTGTATTTCTTCTTTGTGCCAGTACCATACTGTCTTGATGACTGTGGCTTTGTAGTATAGCCTAAAATCAGGCAGGTTGATTCCTCCAGTTCCATTGTTCTTTCTCAAGATTGCTTTGGCTATTCAAGGTTTTTTGTATTTCCATACAAATTGTGAAATTATTTGTTCTAGTTCTCTGAAAAAGACCTCTGGTAGCTTAATAGGAATTGCATTGAATCTATAGATTGCTCTGGGTAGTATACTCATTTTCACTATATTGATTCTTCCAATCCATGAATACGGTATATTTCTCCATCTGTTTGTGTCCTCCTTGATTTCTTTCATCAGTGTTTTATAGTTTTCTACATATAAGTCTTTTGTTTCTTTAGGTAGATATACTCCTAAGTATTTTATTCTTTTTGTTTCGATGGTGAATGGAATTGTTTCCTTAATTTCTCTAGTGTGCCTTGGAAACAAACCAAGTTTATTCTGTCATTTTTGAGATTGCACCCAAGTACTGCATTTCAGACTCTTTTTTTGACTTTGAGGGCTACTACATTTCTTCTAAGGGATTCTTGCCCACAGTAGTAGATATTATTTTCATTTGAATTAAATTCTCCCATTCCCATCCATTTTAGTTCATTCATTCCTAAAACGTCTATGTTCACTCTTGCCTTCTGCCGGTTGACCACATCCAGTTTACCTTGATTCATGGAGCTAACATTGTTCTTATGCAATATTGTTCTTTATAATATTGTACTTTACTTTCACCACAGACACATCCACATTTCAGTGTCATTTCCACTTTGGCCCAGCCTTTTCATTCTTTCTGAAGCTATTTCTCTTCTCTTCCCCAGTAGCATATTAGACACCTACCAACCTGGGGGACTCATCTTCTGGTGTCTTATCTTTTTGCCTTTTCATACTGTACAGGGGATTCTTGAGGCAAGAAGACTGAAGTGTCTTCCCATTCCCTTCTCCAGTGGACCATGTTTTGTCAGAACTCTCCTCCATGACCTGTCTGTCTTAGGTAGCCTTACATGGCTCATAGCTTCACTGAGTTACACAAGGCTATGTGATCACTTCTGTTAGCTTTCTGTGATTGTGGTTTTTGTTCTGGAGGCTGTGGGATTGTAGTTCTTGGTTCTTTTGTCTACCTTCTGATGGATGAGAATAAGTGGCTTGTGCAAGCTTCCTGATGGGAGGAAATGGCTGTGGGGGAAACTTGGTCTTGCTCTGGTGTTACTTGGGGTCATTTGTTTATTTAGAAAAATAACCAATTTTAAATCATCACTCCTCAAACAGAGCTCATTAGGATTTTCAGCTGGTAGGATATACAGTATATCTTTCTCCCTACACACTTGACTTTAACTTCTGACATTTCACTTTGAGCTGTTTTTCAAGGCGATCAGAACCTTGAACAATCCAAGTAGATAATAGGTAAACTCTCCTGTGAATAAGACATAATGCCTGTGAATAAGGCAAAATGTGACATAAATAGTATTTTGGAATGCTCAGACGCTCCTGAGAATATTTTCAGCAAACATTATTGAATAGAAGCACACTTTGTGTCAAATCATTTACTTGTAGTTGGAATCTTTTCCATGTTTGGCACTACCACTTCAGCAAGGATTACTTGGCATTAGCTGTGCTGTTACTTAATAGAATTTTTTCCTAATTCAACTTTATGATTCAGCAATAATATCTCAACAACAATTTCTCTGTCTTTTTATTCATCTTAAGGCCAAGCTAAATGAGGACCCTCATAGCAAAATGAATATGTATAGACAATTTTGAGAGACTACAAATGAGTGAACAATAAGCAAATGAAAAACATACTTTACCTTGCTAGACAGAAATATAAATTTAAAATATGTACTTTAAATAAGTAATTACTTATAAGTACTTACGTACTTAAATAAGCTAGCATTGATGCTTTATTAATTGCCTACTAAATATGCAAAGAATTTTAAAATTATCATACCCATTGTATCTAAAAGTCTTGGTAAACTGGTATAAGGATATGTTGCCATATATATTAAACACTAAAATAGGATATAATTACATGATTTGGATTAGCACCACCTGGGAAGTCCACATGATTTGGAATCAATCATTTAGAAATAATTAAGTTTAAACACAAATTATTATTTATAAAGATGTCAGTAATTACATTTTATTATATATTTAAAATAATGACAACACTAGTAATAAACTGGAAGCAAATTAAATCCCTAAGTATAATGTATCAGATCAGTTCTCTAACATCCATGCACTTGAACTGCCATGTGGTCTATGATTTTGAATTTAGTTATATAGAAATACGTTCCCAGTATAAGTATTTTAAAAAGCTTCTGAAAGTATTATTTAAAAATATGATCCTATTTGTTTACACACAAACACCTAGATGTTAGGAATGTATTGAACAACACACTCTAAGATGTCAATCATGTTTATAGGGTGGCAGAAATATGGATTTTTGGTGCTTATTTATATTTTCAAAGTTCATTTCAAAGATTGTATAAAACTTTTGTAATTGATAAAAATAGAATGGAACAGTTTAAAAATGAGCTAAATTTTTTTTTTGACAAATTTGGTAAATTCCATCCAATTGACATAGTCTAACATTCTGTTGAGTCAGAACTATCAGAGATTATTTCAAACTAAGTTTCTATCACATTTTGCTTGAACCACTACAATGGATTCTTAATTGAGCATGTTATTCCACAGCTTAAAACCCTTCACTGGCTTTCCAACACAAGCACAACCCAGCAGTGTACACAGCCTGGTCCCTTGTCTGACTCTCATCCTATCTCATACCACTCCTTTTCCCTCCAATCACAAGCACACTGTTTCTCCAACAAACTAAAAATCCATCTGCCTTCAGGACATCACACCTGCTGTTCCTTCTGCCTGGAATGTTCTCCCCTTTCTCTCCCTACTCCAGGCTTTTTTGCATGACTGGCTCTTCCTCGCTTTCTGCATCTCAGCTCAACTGTCACTTTCTGAATAAGGAGTAGCCATCTCCTGACAAAAACCCTCTGTGGCATCCACCTGTTTTCCAGTCTTTAGAAATCTTCTCACTGCATCCATTTCTCTAGCTTAGTTATTGTTTCACAGTTCTTAAATACTTATTATTTCTACAATATTAGTTTCTTTCCCTCAAAGTGCAGGCAAAGACCTACTTGGTTTGTTCACTATTACATCCCCAAGCAAAAGAAAGGTGCTTTATATGTTGAAGGTGTTTCATAAAAGCTAGGGAAGTTTGCCTCCCCAAATATGAGGCTTTTGTGAAGCTACTCGTGCTCAGCCTTAGAAAGAATGTAAACTGTGGGATGGCTTCAGGTACCAGTGAAGACCTAAGAGCTGGAGTTGAGGATGTCTGCCCTTTGCTTGGGAGGCAGTATCATTTGTCACTCCCCTCTCCTCATCCTGTTTCTATTTTGTTATTTATTCTTTATGCGATTTAGGCTCCTGACCCTCTTTTGGTTGTATTTATTTTCCCTTCCTTAGAGTTTTTGCTGACTCATTTCTCATCATTTCAATTTTCATATAATACCTCACAGAGATTGCTATAAAGCAAAATCACTATCATAGCATTTCGTATTTATTTCATGTAATTCCAAAATAGCTGTACTAACACCAATATTAATGCCAATATTTTAATAAAAAGAGGGATCTGATTGCTGTCTACTTCTATACTAATCTAAATGTAATGAAAATTACATATATAATTATAAATTTTCTAGAAGTCACATTAAAAGAGTAAAAAGAAACATGAAATTAATGATTGTAGATTTTTAATATTGCATTTTATTTAAAAAATACTCTAAATATTTTTTCAACACAGAGTCGAGATAGAGTGAGGTATATTTTCATTCTTTTATTTCTACTAAGCTTTTGAAGTCCAGATCTTATGGCAGATTTTAATTCAAACAAGTCAGATTTCAAGTGTTCAATAGTTATATGTGGTTGGATGCTACTGTAATGAACAGCATGGTTCTACATTGTGTATCAGATTTCTGTTCCACTTGAGAGAAGACAAAGATAATTCGGGCCTTTGGCTGGAGTGTCCCCAGGGCAGATGATTGCAAAACGTAGCCCTTGTTCAGATGAATAGTAGTGTCCATGGTGCTGGAGGGCTGGCAGTGATGAGATCTAAGAAATGATCTTGGTCTTATGAGGATCAAGGAGCAGCAGGAAAGGAGGGACCCACATACAACAGGAAGGGAGATGGCCAGGCTCTAGGGAAGTAGCTACAAATTGAGCCTGGGAGACCCTCTCCACCTTCCCCTGTCCTCTTCTCCCCCAGTCCTCTTAACTCACCCTCCTGCTATTTTCCTTAAGGCACCTGCTAAGCCAAACTTATCAGGGCCTCCAAAAGTAACATTGAATCCAAACTGGTCCTTCTGTCTATGAAAATGATTTCTAACTATATGAGAAAATGGTCACCTTGGAAAGATAAATGGAAAACATCAATAAAGTACCAGGGAAAGATTTTGGACAAGGGAGAAATACAGTTAGAACACATTCAGAGTACTGCTTGTTTCCATTAATCTCTTTGTGTAACTTCTGATGATTTAAATGATTCAAATTTTTTAAAAAATGGTGCAATAATGAGATCATGAAAGAAAATGACCAGTGTTTTGGTACTTAAAAGTATCAGTGCAGTCAATGTGGGCTCATAAAACTGATATCACCATGACAAATTTCAGCCACCCTGGTCTAATTCTTGTTTCAACTCTATTCTTATTGCTTAAGGGCAAATTCTCTCGCATTTTCTTTTTTTTTCATTTAGGTTTCTTAGTGAGAAAACCTTATTTGCTCCATTTTTTTGCATTTGGCCAAATCATTACTTGTTGGCCTGTTCCTGGATAGACGATTCTTGAGCCAGGTCGTTCAGTGGTTCAACCAGCTGTGGCCAGTAGAGGCAATGTGACTCCCTGGGAACTATGGACAGGTGGGCATAGGAAACAATATTTTTTAACATGCTTGTGAACTAGGCTAGCTTCTCTGGTAGCTCAGAAGTAAAGAATCCACCTGCCAATGTGGGAGACACAGGTTCAATCTCTGGATCAGGAAGAACTCCTGGAGAAGGAAATGGCAATCCATTCCAGTATTCTTGCCTGGAAAATTCCATGGACAGAGGAGCCTGGAGGGCTACAGTCCATGGGGTTGCAAAAGAGTCAAACATAACTTAGTAACTAAACAACAACAACAACAACAAAATCATATCTTTGGCACAGTGCTTTGTCTCATCTTTGCAACAGCTGTGAACCATGGGAGTTATAATCCCCATCCCACCTGTGAGACCTCCATGGCTAATGAGGGTTAAGCAACTAGCTTAAAACCGCACAATTCATAAGTGTCAGGGGTAGGAATTACAATGAAGGTGGAATGATTTCTAAGGCTAATTCCTCTGTTTTACTATTTATGTCCCAAGAGACTATATAAATATATAGCATAGGAACTGAGTGTCAACATGCTTAGGGGAATTTTATTTCAGTGATGTGCAGTTGAATACTCCAGAAGGCAACCTCAAAATCTTACTTGGTTTCCACGAGGCCTCAGATCTCATCCTGTTTCCTATTCATTTAGATGCTTATATCACCAAAATGCAGTACTGAGAGTCCCTGCTCTGCACTATTGGGTCCCACTGCCATCAAGTCATCACTGATATGTTGAAAAGGTGTGTTCCAGTTTGCTTTACAGAGAATGAACTGATGCCTCTTTGGACCAAGATCAGGCACACTGTTCAAATAATGTGACTGTAGAACCCTATCAAAAGGACCAGGCTCTTGCCTCAGGGATTATAGAGATGGAACAACCGGTAGCCTCCCAGCGTTCTCTGCCTGCATTGTAGTCTTGAAATGGCTTGCATGACAGTGCAACTTGACCAGAAACCTCCCAGATGAGCAAAACATTTTCTGTCATTCTTTGCCTTTTAAAAAAGATATCCATGCTTTGGACTGTTCCCCCAAAGACAGATTTTGCTTCTGGAACTTTGGGGAAACACACACATGCACACGCGCGTGCACACACACACACACACACACACACACACACACACACACCTGTGCAGAAAAGCATGAACATTAAGGATAGAGCCATTATAAATGTTGGTGCAGTTAAATTCTGAAAATCAGGGCTTGGAAAGGGAATGCCTGCTTTGCTGATTACACTGTAACCCATGCAGCTGTAATAGACTCTAGACACTACTAGAATAGCAGATATCCATGTGTGACTACAGAGGAATATATAAGAAAGAAAAAGACAGATGGTGTACTTAGGTGCACTTAAGTCTGATTGCATGAGTTGATAATGAATGTTTAAATATGGCACTCCCATAAAATCAGATACCTGTAGACAATACTGGAATAACTACAGACTTGCTAGAGGGAAAAAAATGAAGTTTAGGATTCTAATTTTTGTTTTTGTCATTATTATGATTGTCTATTTACTTGTATGGAGATTTTCATAACTTTCTCAGAGTCTAATCATAAAACAAAAAGCACAATCAGTAGCATAGAAAATAGATTCTTAGAAATGAGATGAAACTTGAAGATTGTTTCAGAACTGTGGAAACTCATGCCCAGATAGGTGAGATGACAAAGGTCAGACAATTCATAGCGACAGACTGAGTCATGTCACATATCTGAAGCTCCAACTAAAAACCGTAATTCATCTACTTAAAACAGGAAATTGTAACATATAATGGAACTATATGTAACTTTGTTCTGTATTTTCCATCTCCTATAAATGTGTTATCATATTTTCATAATTTAAAAACTAAAAAAGAAAGATAAAAAACAACCATTATAAAACAAGCAAAATCATAAACAAAATATAGGCAATATTATTCACTGAGAGATATCCTTCCATCCCAGTGAACAACTTTGGCTTACATATTTCATTGGTCCCAAACCAGATTAAGTAAAAAGTTTTAAAACGTTAATAAATGTTTGGATTTTATACTGGCAGACAAGCACTGAGTTTTCTAAAGGGAGTTCATTTTTAACACCATTCTTGCATATGCTTTCCAAATGGCTCTCTGGGTAGACTATTAAAAGTCCAAAAAGTCAAAACTCTTGCTTAGATCTGATGCCAAAAGATGATCACAGCACCAGCTTCTGGAGAAGGGTGCTTGCTTCACATGTGCGTAGGGGTGGCGAATGAACTGACGGAAATTATCCCGATAGAAGTTCATGTTCCACACAGAAAGTAGACATGGATCAGAAGCTGTAAATAAATTGGACCTGGCATCTTAAGTGCCCTAAATGTTTGAAGTTAAACTTTAAGTCTCATCCTTATTCTTAAAAGAAGTGGGTGAACCTCTCATCAAAGAGACTGGTGGCATGATTGAGATGAGTAATGCTGCCGAATTCTGAGAGGATTTCACAGTGTGACTTGGAAAGACAGTCCCTGGTGAAGGAAGCACTAAAAGTCCACATGTCACTCATTGTGAGCAGGGATCTGGGTGGTGAAAGATGCACATACTGGAAAATCAGACAGTGCTGACAAATATTGGAAACCCTGCATGTTGGTGGAAATGCTCTCTAATCACCATCTCAAAAACAAGTCCACATTAAGCTGTTACAGATTTTGCTAGAACACAGATGATTTTGAAAATAACTCTTCCAAAAGAAAAGGAAAGACCACTTCACATTTAACTTTACTCTGTAATTCTCAAGTTTTACATTCTATAGCTGTATAAGAACAACTATAAAATTACTCATCATTCTCATGTGAATATATATATTTAGTAACCAAATATGATACAAATGTCACCTCTCTAGCTTCCAAAGAATTTGTTTTTCACAAATCATAAAAATGGCAAGATTATCATTCATTACAATTTTCCAGGATGAGATAAAGACAATAAAACTTGTACACGTTCCTAACAGCCCACAGCAGAGGAAGCAATGCTATTGGTGAAATAGAAATTTTGAAAAATTCTGGAAGCCAGAAAGCATATGAAATCAGGCTGACATAGACATTAGAACAGAAAAAATTGTTAAATATGGTGTAGAGCAGTCTTGCCAATGTGGATCAGGAGAGAGATTAGCTCAGAATTAAGGTGCAGACAGAGCATGAGTTGTCAGTAGAATGATGATGTGGGGATGAATTAAAGTTAGATTATGAAAGAGTTGGTCCAGTTATGCTTCTTTTCAGTTCAGTTCAGTCACTCGGTCATGTCCAACTCTTTGCGATCCCATCAACTGCAGCACACTAGGCTTCCCTATCCATCCCACTTCCAGAGCTTGCTCAAACTCATGTCCAACAAGTCAGTGATGCCATCCAATACTTTCATCCACTGTCGTCCCCTTCTCTGCCTGCCTTCAATCTTCCAGCATCGAGGTCTTTTCAAATGAGTCAGTTCTTTGCATCAGGTGGCCAAAGTATTGGAGTTTCAGCTTTAACACCAGTCCTTCCAATGAATATTCAGGACTAATTTCCTTTAGGATTGACTGGTTTGATCTCCTTGCAGTCCAAGGGACTCTCAAGAGTCTTCTCCAACACAACAGTTCAAAAGCATCAATTCTTCGGCGCTCAGCTTTCTTTATAGTCCAACTCTCAGATCCGTACATGACTACTGGAAAAATCATAGCTTTGACTAGACAGACCCTGGTTAGCAATGTCTCTGCTTTTTAATATGCTGTTTAGGTTGGTCATAGCTTTTCTTCCAAGGAGCAAGTGTCTTTTAATTTCATGGCTGCAGTCACCATCTGCAGTGATTTTGGAGTCCCCCAAAATAAAGTCTCTCACTATTTTCATTGTTTCCCCATCTATTTGGTATGACTTTTTTTAGAATATGACAATAGCCTCTTGCAAGACATGACTCTAAGCTAAAACTAAGAATTATTCCTGATGAGGGTTATCTCGATGAGGGTAAGCCAATTAGAAGATGCTATGACTTCAGATCTTTATAGTAGATCTTAAAGAATAAAAATAATAATAACAGAGAAAGGGAAGGAATCTCTACCCACTATTCAAAGTGTGAAAGGCACTGATGAGTTTCTTCTCCATAGTAAAGGCACCTTTTCTCTGGTAATCAGGGAGGAGGACGCAGATGACACACCTATTCTGATAGATTCACCGACTGACTGTAATGGAAGTCAACTTGACCATAGTCCAGCCCACTCTAGCCAACACTCAGCCTGTCCTCTCATTTGGGGAAGGGAAGAAAAGAAGGAAATCACAATCTTACTTTTGAAAAGTTGACATAAGATACAGAGGAAAATCTTCACAAATGTAATTTTAAAATTGAGATGAAATAAGTGATTTTTCTAGAAAATCGAAATAACCAAATTGATTCAAATGGAGGGAATTAATCTTCACAGACTTAAAACCATAGGGAAAAAGTGGAAAAGTAGTTAAGCTCTCATGCTAATCCCCCATACATGCAAGTATGTTAAGTTGCTTTAGTTGTGTTCGATTCTTTGCAACCCTATGGACTGGAGTCCATTTTTAGATCCAAGATCTTAGGATAAAATGAAGAGATTGTCAATTAATTCTGTAAAGCTACCATAATCCTTACAGCAACTCTAGAAATACAGATTTTAAAAAGGTTAAAAGATTACTACTGTCCAATCACTCTTACATATAAACACATAAAATATGTAAATATGTAAAAAATCTAGACTGAAATTTAGCAAACTAGATCCAATAATTTCTTAAAACAATATTTCATGATTCATATTATGTAATCAAAGAGTTATTTTAACAAAGGAAATGTCCATTATATGTTAAGGTATAAACAGTTTATCCTAGTACAGTGTATAAGTATTCTCATTTTCTATTTGTCATGAAGTAAAGAAGCTTAAGACACCTTACTTTAACTGGAAATGCTTGCTACATAATCATATGTAGAGGGAAGTTTCATTTATGTTTAAAAAAAGCTTGGAATTTGAATGTGGGTATATATATGGGTGTTTGTACATTTAAAAACAGACAAGAAAACATCTGGAAGGATGAACACCAGTATGGTAACAGTGATTACTCTGAGGAGGACCACTGTATTTTTGCTAAATGTTACATCTCTGGCATGTAACATAGTCATTGTCACATAGACATTCTCTATTTGTTAAATGAATGAATTGAATGAGTTGGAGGTGAAATACAACTTTCAGTTTTTATTAGTACTATAGGTATATGCGTTGCTATTAAAAATAAACATATTTAATTGTACTGAAATGATATAATAAAATTATTTATGTTCACACATGCCATTATGTCCTAATGGTCATTCATTACCAAATATTTGGGAAAGAATTTTATGCCAGTCACTCATTGCTCTGGATGCTTGGTATTGACAGTGAATAAAACCAAAAAAATATATTTCAAATGCAATCATTTATTGTTTGAGTTACTTATAATTATGATTATTTAGTCACTTATTAATCCATTAAACTTATTGTTCACTTAATTTCAGATATTCTGTTAGGGAGAATCTATTGAATCTTACAGTAATAAAAATTTCCTTAATTATATTTTCCTATATGTATATGAAGGAAATTCACAACTAGATTTTCCAGCAATCAGCTAGGAAAGCGAGTTTTCATACTTATATCTCCTTCTTTACTATTTGGCAGGATTCACCAGCGTGTATTTTGGAGGCTTCCCAGATGGAGCTAGTGGTAAATTACCCACCTGCCAAAGCAGAAGACTTAAGAGACGTGGGTTCGATCCCTGGGTTGGGAAGATCCCCTGGAGGAGGGCATGACAACCCACTCCAGTATTCTTGCCTAGAGAAGCCCTCAGACCAATGAGCCCGGTAGGCTACAGTCCAAGAGGTCGCACAGAGTTAGACACAACTGAAGTGATTTAGCATGCATCAGCATGTATTTTAGGATCGTCTGTAAAAAAAAAAAAAAAAATGAAAAAAACACAGGAATTAATTCTGAGAGAGGGATGATAAGCTGCTTATCAACTATTCAAGTTAGAATAGAAAGTGAAAGTCACTCAGTCATCCCACTCTTTGCAACCCCATGGGCTGCAGCCTGCCAAACTTCTCTGTGCATAGAATTCTCCAGGCAGGAGTACTGGAGTGAGTGTTCCCTTCTTCAGAGGACCTTCCCAACCCAGGGATCAAACTCAGGTTTCCTGATTGTAGAAGGATTCTATTCTGTCTGAGCTAGCAGGGATGCCCATTTAAATTAGAATAGTGCAAACCTTTCTAACAAAGGAGAAATGAAGCAAAAAACACTGAGTCTGAAATCAGACTGACTTGATTGTTAACATTGTATTTTACGTGAGAGTACTTCTGGGGGACAGAATCTAACACTCTGATAAGGGTATGGGAGGCTCTGCTATTATCACCTAGGAGGGCCCTTAGGAACTTGGAGACAGTTTTGGTACACATTAAGTGAAGTATAAATACTAGAAAAGGCAGAGGAAACAGAGATTAAATTGCTGCTGGATCATCGAAAAATCAAGAGAGTTCCAGAAAAACATCTATTTCTGCTTTATTGACTATGCCAAAGCCTTTGACTGTGTGAATCATAATAAACTGGAAAATTCTTAAAGGGATGGGAATACCAGACCACCTGACCTGTCCCTTGAGAAACCTGTATGCAGGTCAGGAAGCAACAGTTAGAACTGGACATGGAACAACAGACTGCTTCCAAATAGGAAAAAGGAGTACGTCAAGGCTGTATATTGTCACCCTGCTTATTTAACTTTTATGCAGAGTACATCATGAGAAACGCTGGGCTGGAAGAAGCACAAGCTGGAATTAAGTTTGCTGGGAGAAATATCAATAACCTCAGATATTCAGATGACACCACCCTTATGGCAGAAAGTGAAGAGGAACTAAAAAGCCTCTTGATGGAAGTGAAAGATGAGAGTGAAAAAGTTGGCTTAAAGCTCAACATTCAGAAAACTAAGATCATGGCATCTGGTCCCATCATTTCATGGAAATAGATGGGGAAACAGTGGAAACAGTGTCAAACTCAATTTTTTGGGGCTCCAAAATCACTGCAGATGGTGATTACAGCCATGAAATTAAAGGACACTTACTCCTTGGAAGGAAAGTTATGACCAAACTAGATAGCATATTGAAAAGCAGAGACATTACTTTGCCAACAAAGGTCCATCTAGTCAAGGCTATGGTTTTTCCAGTAGTCATGTATGGATGTGAGAGTTGGATGGTGAAAAAGCTGAGCACGGAAGAATTGATGCTTTTGAGCTGTGGTGTTGGAGAAGAGTCTTGAGAGTCCCTTGGACTGCAAGGAGATCCAGCCAGTCCATCCTAAAGGAGACCAGTCCTGGGTGTTCATTGGAAGGACTGATGTTGAAGCTGAAACTCCAATACTTTGGCCACTTCCTGTGAAGAGTTGACTCATTGGAAAAGACCCTAATGCTGGGAATGACTGGGGGCAGGAGGAGAAGGGGATGACAGAGGATGAGATGGTTGGATGGCATCATCGACTCAATGGATATGGGTTTGGGTAGACTCTGGGAGTTGGTGATGGACAGGGAGGCCTGGCATGCTGCGGTTCATGGGCTCGCAAAAAGTTGGACATGACTGAGCAACTGAACTGAAATACTCTAACTCATGGTACACATGGAAAAGGAGCTCTGCAAGCTCCAGGAAGTGAGCATGTGAGAGTGGGAGCAAATCCGAAAACGCTGCTGGGTGGTTGATTATGTCAGAGAGCCCCAATAACTTTTTGCTTGCCAAATTAATGAAGAACTCACTGATAAAAAGGGTGTCACCATCTCTGAGAAACTTAGCGATGGTTTTCCTCTGAGATAATATCATGCCTTGATATTGGGAGATGTTACAAAAGAGGCTGGGTGGCAATGCTTAATTCTCAGAATCCAAGGGATTGTGATTATCAATCATAATGAACAGCGGGGTTGGAGTGGCAGCCAGGAAGGCCCAACCTATAGACATTTATGAGGACTGTAAATCTAAAAATAGCTAAAAGTGCACTGCACAATTTTTACTTACAAAAGAAATCAGGTTTGAATGATCAGGAGACTGTGAGTAGCCACCCAGTGAAAGTCATGATCGCTTGCTCAGCTTTTTAATAGAAGCCAGTTTTCACACCTAGAATTCATGAACTGGAGGAGAGGCCAGATTTTCAGGAGAAAGCATCCTAGAAAATCAGGTCATGTATAGAGTAGTATTTCCTTAATCCTTCTAAAAGAGGCCTTCAGACATTTATAACAGGGAGAGAGGAATACCAAATATTTCAAGAAGAGAGGATTCAAGTTAATATCCAGGTTTCCTGATTCCTCTAGTAAAGTAGAAAAGGAAAGGAACGATAGTGCTAAGTCATGTCCAACTCTTGTGATCCCATTAACTGTAGCCTGCCAGGCTCCTCTGTCCATGGGATTCTCCAGGCAAGAATACTGAAGTGAGTTGCCATTTCCTTCTCCAGAGGAAATTCCCAACCCAGGAATTGAATCCAGGTCTCTCGCATTGCAGGCAGATACTTTCCTGACTGAGCTACTCACAGGAAGCAAAGTAGGAAGCAAAATAAAGTAGAAACATATGGCCAAGTGATGCATGATGTTCAGCCCTGGGTCTGGCTCTCAATGTCCAGTGGGTCCAAGGACCTACCCAGTGGCTATTTCCCAGTCCCTGTATAAATAATTGAAATGTATATTTATTTTAATATAGGTTCCTTTATTGTGGAACAAGAGCTACTGCAGTTAGTAAGGCCAAATGAAACCTCTGAGATTTGACCTCTCTCTCTCTTGCTAAGACAGCTACCAAAAAAAAAAAAAAAGAAAACCAGGAAACTGATGCAAATTAATGCTGCGTAAAGACCTAAAGAATATAGGATAATGTATCCTATCATATCTCCATTGAATTTACCAGTCTCTACCTTATAAAAAGTCAGATGAATTTTGAAAGAAAATGGTAGGTTACTGCCAACTTGATTGAATAATATCCCAATTGCAGATCAAGTACCAAATGTGGTATATTTGCTAGAACAGATAAAAATAGCCCCAAGTACTCTGGGCTTCCTGGATAGCTCAGGTGGTAAAAAAATCCACCTGCAATGCAGGAAACCCTGGTTCAATTCATGGATTGGGAAGTTTCCTTGGAGAAGGGATTGGCTACCCTCTCTAGCATTTTTGGGCTTCCCTGGTGGTTCTGATGGTAAAGAGTCTGCCTGCAATGCGGGAGACCTGGGTTCCATCCCTGCATTGGGAAGAGCCCCTGGAGGTGGGTATGGCAACCTACTCTAGCATTCTTGACTGGAGAATCCTCCTCGACAGAGGAGCCTGATGGGCTACAGTCCATTGGGTTGCAAAGAGTTGGACACAACTAAGCATAGCACAGCACTTGGTATTTGGCTACTGATCTGGTGAATAATTTTTATTTCTTTCCCATCCCTATCAAAAGTGTGGATCAAAAGAATTTTTCATTCAAAAAAAAAAAACAGTATTCATTAGCTGTCATACCCCAGAGCTATGTGAAAATTCTATGTTCTGTCAAAATATAAACTAAACAAAGCTGGACTCTCTTGACATTTCTCAGAGCATCCCACTTCTCCACTCTATAATGTGTGTGTGTGTGTGCTTGTGCAAGCATGCTCAGTCGTGTCTGACTCTCCGACCACATGGACCATAGCCCTCCAGTCTCTTCTGTCCATGGGATTTTCCAGGCAATTATACTGGAGTGAGTTGCCATTTCCTACTTCAGGGGATCTTCCTAACCCAGGGATCGAACCCACATCTCTTATGTCTCCTGCATTGGTAGGAGGATTCTTTACCACTGAGCCACCTATGACATCATGCTAAATAATTGGCACAAATGAGCAAAACATGGCAAGTAGGTTAGAGACTTCAGTAAGATGCATACCCTCCAGAAAACAGGAGATACTGTGATGAAGATATGTCAGTGAAAATTTTAGGATCCAGTGGTCTGGGATGTGCATAGATTCCAAACTAAAGGACAGATGAATGTATTTTCTACCTCACTGGGTGATAAAGGAAGCATAATGTCTCAAAGAAGTTTTCAGGTTCTGGAGAAAGCTAAAAACTCACTTGGAAATATTGCTCTAATTCATAACCATGAATGACCCAAAAGGCAGACATATTTGATGAAGCCCAGAGGAGAAAAGGGCTCTGTGGAAGGTTCAGGCTCCCTGCAAGTGGCCCTGCTGCTAGGATTGCATGACCTGGTTGAGTGTATGGAATAAAGAGTATTAGTGTCAGAGAAGGCAATGGCACCCCACTCCAGTACTCTTGCCTGGAAAATCCCATAGATGGAGGAGCCTGGTAGGCTGCAGTCCATGAGGTCACTAAAAGTCAGACATGACTGAGTGACTTCACTTTCACTTTTCACTTTCATGCATTGAAGAAGGAAATGGCAACCCACTCCAGTGTTCTTGCCTGGAGAATCCCAGGGACTGGGGAGCCTGGTGGGCTGCTGTCTATGGGGTTGCACAGAGTCGGACACAACTGAAGCTACTTAGCAGCAGCAATGTTTGTGGAAGACACTGTGTGGAGCTTATGGCAAAGTTCAGGGATAAGAACTTGGTTTATTCCACTCAATAAGCCCACAGACCAGCTAAAGGTGCTAGCTGAAACAGAAAACTTTAGAAGAGGTGGTAGAGAAAAGAAATCATGATGCATTTTAGAGTCACTTAATTTTATCTTTTAATATTTTAAATAAATTAGTATCTGTTTGAATTTTAATTTACTGACCTGGAGTATCACAAGCTATCACAGTATTTTATTTAAGCCTCTGTAAGTAATGGGTGGGGCTTCCCAGGTAGCCCAGAGGTAGAATCCACCTGCAATGCAGAAGTCCCAGGTTCAAACCCTGGTTTGGAAAGACCCCGTGGAGCAGGAAATGGCAACCCACTCCAATATTCTTGCCTGGAAAATTCCATGGACAGAGGAATTTGGTGGGCTACAGTCCATGGGGTGGCAAAGAATCAGACAGGACTTAGCAACTAAACAAATCAACTTGATATAGATATATTGATCTCAAATGAACAAATGTGGAGTCCACAGTTTTATGAACTAAGGACACAAATTCACAGAGTTGAGGCCATTTGAATGACTGATTCTTTTGTTCATTTAGTTGTTCATCTTTCTTCCCTGCTGAGAATCCATTCCTGAAGACTGGAGAATAAATTGTAGTCATCAATTCCCCATGTATATATTTGGCTTTGTATATTTCAAGCTCCACTAGTGCTTTCAAAATCAAAGAAAAATAATTGCTTTATATTTGTTTTTTTATTAACCAGAACACATAGGCTCTGCTTCCTGATTTGTTTGGTTCTTGGCAATTATGTACAGAGGTTGCATTCAACAACAATAAGAAGAACAAAAACAATAATAATAAAACTAAATTTATTGAATGCATTTTGTGTACAAGGGACTATTTTGAAGAATGTTCATGTATAACTCATTTAATCCTCAAAATGGAGGTACAGATAACATATGCATATAATATTTGGGAAAATTGAAAGCCAAGAGGAATTTTTAAAATTCCTCTTTGAGTTCCCACATTGAGAAAGTGGTAGCAATGGATTTTGAACACATATTGTCTAACTGCTGTGAACATACAATCACACACCTCACTGTAGAAATGACCTCCAGGCTGTATAAAACCTAAATCTATGGAGCTCTGAATGACTCGTTTCTCTTGAAGGGCTTGCCTACAAACTATGGAAAGACAAGGATCTGAAGCACTGTATCAACATACGATGATTACAAAAACAGCTTTCTACTTGACAACAAAATTAGAATTTACTTTCTCTGTTTTTCAAATGGTGTTGCTAGCTTAGGAGAAGACAGTGGCACCCCAATCCAGTACTCTTGCCTGGAAAATCCCATGGATAGGGGATCCAAGTAGTCTGCAGTCCATGGGGTCGCTAAGAGTTGGACACAACTGAGCGGCTTCACTTTCTCTTTTCACTTTCCTGCATTGGAGAAGGAAATGGCAACCCACTCCAGTGTTCTTGCCTGGAGAATCCCAGGGACGGGGGAGCCTTGCTGGCTGCCGTCTGTGGGGTCGCACAGAGTCGGACACAACTGAAGTGACTTAGCAGCAGCAGCAGCATTGCTAACTTATGATGGTGTAATCAACATGATGTAGGAAAAATTTCTAAGAAATTTGTTTCCTAATCCTAGTCTTGCCATCAATGGATGTGAAACCACAAGTCATTTAACCTTCTGAGACAAAATTTCCTCATGCGTAAATAGCTATCAGTACTATTACCTGTTAGGAGTGTTTTAGTAATTTAAATGGGTTAATAAAACAAACAAACAATAGCAGCAACAATAAAGAAAATGAGTCATTTCCAGCATTGGAGTAAATGATTCTATGTCTTTTGAAAGATAGAAAGCCAATCTCACATGATCAAAAGCTTCCACTGGGATTTCTGTCCTCAATAAAGTTTTAAACATTTCTGTGTGTGTGTGTGTGTGTGTGTGTGTGTTAATCACTCAGTTGTGTCTGACTCTTGCAACCCCACAGACTGTAGCTTGCCAGGCTCCTCTGTCCATAGGGATTCTCCAGGCAAGAATACTAGAGTGAGTTGCCATTTATTTTTCCAGAAACATCGCTGAGGCAGTTGTAATAGTCAGAAATTTGTGTAAGTGTTTAAATGTGAGAGGAATTCCACTGTCTACTTTTTAAAGGTTTATGAAGTTTCTCAAAGTAGCTCTTTCCCTTTAAATTCTAAGCTGAATTAAAACCCAGATGGTTTTTAAAAAATCGTTTCCTCTCTGATACCAACACCATGATTTTCCTTTGGAGAAAGACCATTTGGCCCCTCTCAGAATACACAATTGTTGGGAGAGAGGGATAGTTTTCATCTTAGCTCCAAGGAGGACAATTTGAGTGGGATATTAGAGGTGATCCATGTATGACCAATCAGAGAATCATATTCCTCTGGCCAGGATGATTGTTATGAACCAAGACAGACTGATCTGAATCAATAAGACTCATTCTGGACTTGAAAAAAAATAAAAAAGCTATTGGGAATAAATACACTCTTCTACTGGCATGGCTGAGAGGATAGGATAGAAATATAACCTTGGAGCTGCTGGCAGCTATCTTGCCATCATGAATATAAGCTCTGCCTGACAGTGGGACAATACAGAGGAAAGCATAGTTCAGAGACGGATAAAGTTTGAGTCCTGAGGATATCATTGACCTCCTGTGGATATATCTGTATCTGAAGCCAGAATAGGACCAAAATTTTCAGTTACCAGGGCCAACAAATTATCATTTTCCCCAAACTAGGAAAACTGGTACTATATCACTTGCCACTAAACAATACAAGATAGTTACTCTCTTGACTTGCAAGCTTTGGAACTGCCAAATACATTTGAAATGCTCAGCACTATTGGCAACAAATAATCCCAGACTTTTAGACATGTTCTCCATGCCTGTTTCAGTTAAATGCTTGCTCTCAAGATCTAACCATTGAATGGGCTTTACCCAACTTCTGGTCTTGCCACTCTGCCTTTCCGTTAAGAATCTGAATATAGGATTTGAGCTCTTTATAACAGAATGGCAAGATTGTTTTGCATAAACACACATGACTTCTTCCAACTCATTCCCAAATGAGTCCTCTCCATCAGTGCATAGAGATGCCCATGGCATATGGCTCCAACTACACTATTACATTTGCTCCCTACAGAGATTCTCTGGGTCAGCTCCGGGAGACAGTAATTACTCCTTGCATGGAAGTAGCTGTTTATCACTCAGGGGCTTTTGTAATTGATGTTTCTTACACCAGTGTTTCTTTCTTTTTTGAGATGCCTCAGAGAACTGTAGACTAACTGTTTTAGGTAACATTTGCTTTTCCTTAATTTTTTAAGGCAACACTATCTTATGATGAATTTGGTCCATTATTACAAAGACCCTGAATTCACATCAAGCTCATTGCTTTCATAATGATAGATAACCTTTTGAAAGGAGTCACTAGGAATTTGGGGAAAGGAAACCACATATAATTATTTACAATTATGACATTATCTCCTGAAATTGCAAAGAAGCTCTTTAAGATGGATATAAAAAATTTTATATTACAGTCAAAGCACTTTGTTGGGATTTGGAGACTTTTTGTTTTTTAGGCAGAATGTTATGTTGCCTCAAAATATTAACACAAGGAAATATCATCTGTTCCCATCTCTTTAGAATGCTGTATTTAACATTCCACAGACTTGAAACTCATAATAACTGTGTAAGCTGAAATTACCAGGGCAGCTTCTTAGTTGGCCTAATATGAGTATAGGAGAGGAGATTTTAAGCATGTGCCCACCTGATAGAGGCTCTTATTTGAAGAACATTATAGCTAAATTGGAGAGAGCAAAGGGCAACAAAAATGATAAATAGAATGGAAGGGCTTACAGAAAATATGAGAAGAGATTAAGAAAAATGGGATTGTTTGTCTTGAAAAAAGATGAGTCTGAGGTGAATTGATTGAGGAATTTGAACTAGCTAAGGACCACAATACAATAAAATTTGACCGCATTTGAAGGTATACCTTCAAGCAGAAACATATGAATGGTGAATTAAAGAGCACTTATTTTACAGAAAGTATAGTGACAAGCAAAGAAAGGATTCATAAGTATTAAGCTGAAATAAAATTATATTATCATATTTAAGAAATTATTTAAAATGATTAATTGAAGACTCACAAAAGCAAAGGAGAAAGACAATGGAAATCAATATCTAAGCTATTGGCATGGTTTTTAGAGGAAACACATATGTTTATTTTTTTCCATTTGTATTTTATTGAAATCAAGATATTTGGATTATATTCTAACTTACTCACATGCTATATAATTGATCCTGTGTTTGGTTTCTTTATTTATTAAAGAGGTGGCAGAGGTAATACTTAATAGTGTGTTTTGGATATTAACTAAGCAAAACTTGCAAATATATTTAGGCTATATGTATTATATATGCATATAGTTATCAAAGCCTTCTTACCAATGTAAATGTAACCAAGCACTGTCTTGAGAGAACATGTTATAGAGAACTCTTTGTAAAGAATTCAAATAATTTACTTGTCTTCTCTATTTAGTTCCAAAGCAGACTGAGGCAGAAATCAAAATTACATAAAATAAACTGAAATGTTGAAAATAGGTGCAGTGGGGGGAAAAAGTCAGGAACATAAAATGTAGTGAGGGATAAACCTAAATCATATAGTATGTAGATTTAATATGGATACACTAAAAATTTTCTTCTGTTTCCTCTCAACCAAATAGTTAAAACCAAACCCTGAAAGTTATACAGCAAAATAAATCAATATGGCAAATAAAAACTATTCTTGGCACTATGGCCAAAAAGTGTGTTTTCTAAGTTCTCGCCTAGAGCACTAGAACTAATAAACAAGTTCCTCAATAATATACCAAATAGTATACACCATAATATTTATAGGACTATTTATCTTACTGTTCAATGGGGTAAACAATTGGCATAAAATTAAAGCATGATTTATTGAATGCAATCCAGTGAGCATTGTGTAAATTTTTTAAAGTATCCAGTACTTTTTTTAACTCATACATAATAAATTTTATTAATCTGTGAATTCTGTTTCTATCAATTCGTACTGAATACCTAGCATTTGCCACCATTAAGTTAAATCTATAGTACATACAGAAATAATGCATAGTCCCTTAGTCAATTCTGCTTTGGATTTAATAGAACTGCTGTTACTAGACTGAACCTTTCACCACAACCAGCTATAAAATCTGGATAGAATGCAAAGGAAAAACAGCTATTTGAAGATATAGAAAACAACCAAGTCAATCAGGATTTCAGAAAATCCTAGGTAAACAGTTCAGATTATCCTGAGACTCTAGAAGGGCAAAAGACACCAAACTGGTCTTGCCTGATCAAGGTGATATCATTATATTCTATTTATTTGCCAGAAGAAAAATAAATCCTCTGAAAGATAACATCATCAGAATCTTAAAAATTATTTTATGAGATTTATTTAATTGAATGCTACATATTGTACAATGTTGACAAAAAATAGATGGATAAGAAAAGATAGAAAATAGATAGAAAATTTAAAAATGTATTAAAAAGCAAAGAACTTAGGTGAAACATTTGTTAGACTCATCCAACAGAGTTTTTAAGGTAACTAAGATTACCATGTTAAAGTATATACGGAAGGACAATATTGAAATTAAACTGAAATATATGAGAAAAAAATCAAGTAAAACTTCTAGTTATAAAGAAGAAAATAGCAGCTGTTAGGAAATCAATAGATTTTTTTTGATAGAAGATTAAATACCATAGAAGATAGGATTAAAGAATAGGAAGATAAAACAGTAGGAAATGTTCATTTTGAGGCATAGAGGAAAAGAACGCAAAATGCAAAAAGGAGATTTCCAGCCATCCAGAATACAACAAAGATGTCAAACGTATCTGTAATTTGAGTCTCATAGTAGTGGAAAGAAAGAGAAAATGAAGCAAAAAACATTTTTAACAGATACCAAAAAGAAAAATAGTTTTCAAAACCAATATGATATATTAAACCACAGGTTAGAAAAGCTTAGAGAAACCAAAGCAGGATAAATAAATAGAAATTAAAGCTACATCTAAGAATGTCATAATAAAATTGTCAAAAAACAGAAACAAACAGAAAACTTAAAAACCACAAGCAAAAGACATATCATTTTCAAAGGAGGCAGTATATAGATAAGATGAATCAGGAAAATATTGGAATTACTTTTAAACTACTGAAATAAAATAATTGTCAACCTAGAATCCAATTGCCACCAAAACCATGCCTCAAAAATGAAGGTAAAGGCTTTTCAAGCAGTATTAGTATTCTCTTGCTGCCACTACAAAGCACCACAAATTTGGTCCCATAAACAATATAAATTTGTATTATCTGTAGTTCTATAGAGTGAAAGTCCAATGCTAGTTTCACTTAATACAAAGTGTTGGCAGGGTTGAATTTCCTTCTGGAAACTCTAGAGGAGAATTCATTTCCTTGCCTTTTCAAGATTCTAGGGGCCACCTCCATTTCTTGGTCTGTGGCACTCTTGCTTCATCTTCAAAAACAGCAACAGCGGACCTAGGCTTCCTCACACTGTCATCTTTTTGGTTCTCTGAAGTTGGGAAGAGTTCTCCACTTCTAAAGATACATGTGATTAGATTGAACCTCTGGATAATATTCTCATCTCAAGGTGCATAACCTTTGTCACATTTACGAAGTCCTTTTTGTCATGAAAGTAACACATTATAATGTGTTGACAGGTCTGAGCATTAGGGTGGGGGCATATTTGGAAGCCATTATTCTGCCTACCAGGCTTCCCAGGCGGCACTAGTGGAAAGAACCTGCCTGCAAATGCATGAGATGTTAAGAGACTCAAGTTCGATATCTAGGTCAGGAATATTGCCTGGATGAGGGCATGGCAATGCACCCCAATATTCTTGCCTGGAGAATCCCATGGACAGACGAACCTGGCAGACTACAGTCCATGGGGTTGCAAAGAGTCAGACATGACTGAAGTAATTTAGCACATGTGTGCATGCGTGCGCACGCACACACACACACACACACACACACACACACACACACACAATGCTTACCACACAGAAAAACAAAATCTTCAAAAATTTGTTTCCAGTGGAACTTCACTGATATAAATATTAAAGAGAGTTCTTCAACAAGAGGGGAAATAATTCTAATAATAACCATGGTAATTCAGGAAGAAACAAAAACCATCAAAAAGATAAACATGTGGATAAACATAACTTCTTAAAATGATAATAGTATCTTGAATGAGATATATAGAGAGTCTAGTGATGTGCTGGAGTCAGCTAGCACTGGCTTGTTAATTGCTTCCTGCTAAATTTTCAGGAATCTTAAAAATTGGTTGTAGAACACAGTATTTTAACCATTATCAAACATTAAATTGTATCAGTTAGTTCAGTCTCTCAGTCTTGTCTGACTCTTTGCGACCCCATGAACCACAGTATGTCAAGCCTCCCTGTCCATCACCAATTCCCAGAGTCTACCCAAACCCATGCCATCCAACCAGTTCATCCTCTGTCATCTCTTTCTCTTCCTGCCCTCAATCTTTCCCAGCACCAGGGTCTTTTCAAATGAGTCAGCTCTTCGCATCAGGTAGCCAAAGTATTGGAGTTTCAGCTTCAACATCAGTCCTTCCAATGAACACCCAAGACTGATCTTCTTTAGGATGGACTGGTTGGATCTCCCTGAAGTCCAAGGGACTCTCAAGAGTCTTTTCCAACACCACGGTTCAAAAGCATCAATTCTTCGGCACTCAGCTTTCTTTATGGTCCAACTCTCACATTCATACATGTCCACTGGAAAAACCATAATCTTGACTATATGGACCTTTGTTGGCAAAGTAATGTCTCTGTTTTTTAATATTCTATCTAGGTTGATCATAACTTTCCTTCCAAAGAGTAAGCGTCTTTTAATTTTATGGCTGCAATCACCATCTGCAGTGATTTTGGAGCCCCCCAAAATAAAGTTAGCCATTGTTTCCACTGTTTCCCCATCTATTTCCCATGAAGTGATGGGACCAGATGCCATGATCTTAGTTTTCTGAATGTTGAGCTTTAAACCAACTTTTTCACTCTCCTCTTTCACTTTCATCAAGAGGCTTTTTATTTCCTCTTCACTTTCTGCCATAAGGGTGGTGTCATCTGCATATCTGAGGTTATTGATATAATATTAGAATGAAATGTTTTATAATAATAGCAAATGTAATAAATAACCAAAACCCCATAATTTCTTAATCATTATCTTATTACATTTTATCTATACTTCTGAGATTATTTCTATTATATATCTATGATAGAAATACCACATGATGGTATATTAATGCACATGTTTTTAACATGCATTCAGTGCACAGCACTAAATTTGGCTATCCTGGGAGTATTTACACCATAAAATTGGCATATACTAATAAATTAGTACTTGATTTATTATTTTTGTTGATTGCCTAGAAAATGGCAAAAGTGTTGATAAAGATGCTGATAAAGCAGAATATCAACCATTTTAGCAAAGAAATTGCTCATGTCAATTTGTCAAGTTCTGACAGTTATTTTTTATTTCTTTTTCATCATTTATGTTGATGTAACCAAGATATGAATCCATTGGTGTTATAACTATATGTATTTATCAAATTCAACCATAATTTGAATAAGGATATAAGAGTGAAAAAATTCAAATAAGCATTCTGTGAGAATCAGTTGGTCACATGGAATTTATAATAGATAAAGTTGCCCATTTTATTTTTATTTGAAAACTTAGTGCTATACATGCTTTCTGTCAAGAAGAAGTACAATAAGCTCATAAATGTATCTCTGCATACATTTTCTTCCAGAATAAGCAGCTGCTAAACATCTACTGATACATACTAAGTGAAGTGAAGTCGCTCAGTTGTGTCTGACTTTTGTGACCCCATGGACTGTAGCCTACCAGATTCCTCCATCCATGGGATTTTCCAGGCAAGAATATTGGAGTGGGTTGCCATTTCCTTCTCCAGATCTTCCTGACCCAAGGATTGAACCCAGGTCTCCCACATTGTAGGCAGACGCATTACCATCTGAGCCGCAGTAAGACCCAACATACTAAAGTAGGTCCAAAATATAGTAATAGCACAAAAGATGGAGTTAAAGTGTTAATACTTGCATTTCCTGAGAGATGGTAAAAGTTATTAAGATCAAGAATGCAAGTTGTAATTTCTAGGTTAACCACTTAAAGAATTAGTAAATAACAACTTAATAGAATGACAGAGGATAATACAATAGAGACTACTATCCAGAAAGTGTAAAGCATTTTATCCATTACCATTTAATATAATTGCCAAATATTTGGACTTTAAAGAATCATTTGATTTTTTCAAAATTTAATCCATCTAATTTTAGTCCTTTTTTCTTTTTATTTTCTCTGAATGCATGGGTAGACTCTTAACAAAATTGTTAATATTTCTATAGTGATTTCCAGCCTGACTTTTCACTACATGTTATATTGCATGCTGTTAAATATTCTTTGAAACATCATTTTTAATGGCTACATAAAAATCTCATTATATGTCTATTATTTATCCTTTCCCCTATTGGTTGGTATTTGCTTTTTATGAGCTATTATGAGTAACATTATGAAGAACATTCTTTACCACACCTTTCTTTGGCAAATCTATGATTACTCCCATAGCGTAGATTCCTAAGAATACAATAAAAAGTGTGTATTTTTTAAGCAATTTATACATATTGCTAATTGACTTTCAGAAAGGTGGTGCTAATTTACATTTTTTATAATAGTTAAAAATGACCCTTTTCCACTAGAGTTTTTTCAGCATTGAACATTATTACTTAAAAATACCTTCTCCAATTTTTAATATTGGAAATACGTGTTCATTGTCATTTTGATTTGCATTTCTTTGGTTACTATTAAAGCTAAATAGCCTTTTTAGTTTATTGGTCATTTATATATCATCTGTGAATTGTGATTCATATGTTTGCCTCAGTTTTCATTCATTTTCTTTCATTATTTTTGGCCATGCTAGGCAGTTTCTGGGATCTTAGTTCCCCACCAGGTATTGAACCCTTGACCTCAGCAGTGATAGTACAGTCTTAACCAATGGACCACCAGGAAAGTCCCTGATCTTCCTTTTAAAAGAAAATTCCTGTATTTTCATGATGAATAAATTGATCCATGGCATAAATATAACAATATTGATCAACTGGTTAAGTATTTACTGAGATCTTAACTTTAAGACTTGTGATAGATACGAAACATGTAACATCCCAAGGAGCCCATAAAGTTAGTGGACAGCTCTTGATTCATTTTATAAATTATCCCAATTAATAGTAGTGAAGTAAAGTGAAGTTGCTCAGTCATGTCCGACTCTTTGCGATCCGATGGGCTGTAGCCTACCAGGCTCCTCCATCCATGGGATTTTTCAGGCAATAGTACTGGAGTGGGTTGCCATTTCCTTCTCCAGGGGATCTTCCTGTCCCAGGGATTGAGCCTGGGTCTCCCGCATTGTAGACAGACACTTTACCATCTGAGCCACCAGGGAAGTCAATAAAGGCCAAATATATATAATAACCAACCGGTAAGTATATACACCAGGAAATACAAATAATTGGAAAATATTTTTTGATGGACTTGGGGCATGCACTGAGCCTTGAAGGAAGAACAGTATAGATTGAGCGAAGAGATATGAAAACAAATGGTTTGAAGACAGAATATATGTGTGCAGGTGAGTAGAAGGAGTGGGGATTTTGAACTAGTGCTTTTAGCAGATGAATTGATACCAACAGTTGAGATAATTGGTGGCATGAGACGCATGATTTAGCATTTAGTAGACTGTGATCTCTTTCCATCCAAAATCTATTTCAAGATTCGCTACTGAGGCAAAAACCAGCAATAACAAGGAAGATAATGACGACTACAGCAAGAGAAGAAAACCAACCCCATCCCCAACCCCAGAGAGTGTGCTATCTACAACTCTTTATAGTGTCAGCTCTAAACATAGAAGACTGAGTGAGACTCGTCTTCCTGGAACAGATGCCACACACAATAAAATCAAATATAAATGTGTAAGTGATCAGATGTACTTCACTCCACTACAGAGAGAAAGGACAAATGAGGCCTTAATGTGCAATTTTTATAGACTCCTCTTGGGATCCTAGTCTTTTTTTCTAGGTGTGCTCAAATGCTCAGTCTTGTTCGACTCTTCGCGATCCCATGGATTGTAGCCTGCCAGGCTACTCTGTCCTTGAGATTCTCCAGGCAAGAATACTGAAGGGGTTGCCATGCCCTTCTACAGGGATTTGGTATGAAATCTGACTTTTATGTTGTAAATAACAAGAAAAACTGGCCAAAAGATCCGAAGTATTGGAGAACAGGCAGTGTAGCACAGAGCAGAGAAACAAATGATGTCAGTTCTACAATTGCCTGGACTTTCTCTGTGGAAGGGCTTGTTGGACTCCAACACAAGGAGCCAGCACCTAGCACCCAGCTAGCAGAGCACTGTAGTCTCACTAAGTGGAGGGGAAAAAAAGCAGAGCACAGGCAAAAATACTAGGTCAACAGGTATTATATCTCCTCTCCAAACACTCACTAATGGCTCCCCACCTCTGGAAAGAAATCTCTGTTAGGCAGTAAAAGCTTCATTCACTACCATTAACTCTGTTCCCACTTGCTTCTTTCTGGTTCATGCATCTTGAAGTACCCCCAAGCTTCCAAAACTTCAGGCTTTTCCTCAAACAAGCCAGATTCTTTCCCTTCTCTTTCTCTTTTCTTGGAACCCCTTCCCCAAGATGCCCCTACATCTATACAATGATATATACAGAGATACTTTCCCCTTTACTTTATCCAAATCTCCTCTTAGTTCTCATCTCTTATAGACAAGCCCTCCATGGCTGCCATCCATAACATTTATTGTTCTTCAGTCGCTCAGTCAAGTCTGACTCTTTGTGATCCTGTGGACTGCAGCATGCCAGGCTTCCCTGTCCTTCACCATCTCCTGGAGTTTGCTCAAACTCATGTCCATTGAACCAGCAATGCCAACCAACCATTTCATCTTCTGTTGTCTCCTTCTCCCCCTGCCTTCAATCTTTCCCAACATCGGGGTCTTTTCCAATGAGTCTGCTCTTTGCATCAGGTGGCCAAAGTATCCATAATAGACTTTTCCCAAATCATCTCTCTCTGCCACACTTTTACTCAGGACATAACTCTTCTCTAGTTTGTTCACTGAATGTCTCTAACATTATTTAAGCTTTATGAGTTCAGAAATATGCCTATTTTCTCTGTGGCTCTGTGCCCAAGACCTGGTTCATGATCAGTGCTCAGTAAACATGATTTGAATGAATAGCTGAAGAGAATTTCAGGCAAGGAGAGAGGTAAGCACAGGGTATATAGAGGGCTTGAGAGCAAGGGTTTTATTTAGCTGAAAATGGAATTCCCAGAAGTGTCAGCATGAACAACATGGAGTAAGGTGTGAGGAAACAATTCCACGTCAATTTGGCTGCAGCATGGGGCATCTGAAAGAGAGTATCAGAAGATAAGCCAAATAACATCAGGGAGAGCCTTGAGTGCCAACCGAGTCGTTTGTTTGCTTGATTTTTTAATGTCCCTAGAAATCTGCAAGAGCAACTGGCACTGAAAACCTTTAAGGAGGGAAGTGATTTGTATAACGTAGTATTTTCAGAGGAAGAATTTGGTATCAGAGAGAAAGGAGCTACCTGAAAGCAAGTAGCTCCTGAGGGTTTCCTAAGTCCAGCTGATTAACAAGATATCACGAGCACTAGTTCACTGTCACAATAATGTTGAGTTTTGATGATCAAAAGCAACATCACTGAAATAGGACACTTTTTATCTTGACTGTTGCTTGCCAAGCATCCTCTGTGGATTATCAAAGGGCTTCATATAAAGAAGGTTGAAATATATTATTATCCTTGTAGGACACCTATTATTGTGAACCAGTGATTTCTCCTCCCAATCCTCAGGGACATTGTGAGCTCAATGAAAAGACCTAATAGGAATTTCTGCAAAAGTGCTCTAAATCCATTTGACTGAATCCCTCAGAGGAGAAAGATGTAAATTAGTGACCTTTGTGCTTTATTAGAATTAAGAGCCTTTAACATTCATATTGCCCCTCATTCCCAATTTCATTCTCAACAATTAGCAATAGCCCTCGTTAATTAGTTATTTTTCAGAGCCTTTTCTAAGAGGCTGGCTCCATTTTATGGATGAGAAAACTGAGGCTTCCAGAGACTAAACAATTGCCCTATAGCTTCACATTAAGTCAAAGTAACTATGACTGCAGCCATGAAATTAAAGCACTTTCTCCTTGGAAGGAAAGCTATGAAAAACCTAGACAGTGTATTAAAAAGCAGAGACATTACTTTGCTGATACCAATCCATATAATCAAAGCTATGGTTTTTCCAGTAGTCATATACAGTTATGAGAGTTGGACCATAAAGAAGGCTGAGGACTGAAGAATTGATGCTTTTGAATTTTGGTGCTGGAGAAGACTCTTAAGAGTCCCTTGGACTGCAAGGAGATCAAACAAGTCAACCCTAAAGGAAATCAGTCCTGAATATTCATTGGAAGGGATGATGCTGACGTTGAAGCTTTAATACTTGGGCTGCCTAATACAAAGACCCTGATGATGGAAAAGATTGAAGGCAAAAGGAGGAGTGGGGAGCAGAGGATGAGATGATTAGATAGCACATCGACTCAATGGACATGAATTTGAGCAGACTTTGCAAGATAGAGGACAGATAAGCCTGGCATGCTGTGGTACACAGGGTTGGAAAGAGCTGGACACAACTTAGCGACTGAAGAAGAAGAAACAAAAAGTGGGATGTGGCAGTGTTTTTATCTTTCTAGTCCATGAAGTTATTCTGGATCAGTTTTGTTATTAACATGGAAACCCCTAGGTGTGCACTTGTACTAGAATATCATCACATGATTTTCAAAAGGGACATCAACATTTGGTGACATCTAATTACTAATAATCAGAATTTATATCATCCAGGGCAATGATAAGGTAATAAAAGGATAACTTATAAGTAATAATAAAAATCAATGATTTAATGCTTTCAACACTCCAAACTTTTGTGCCAATTTCTTATGATACTTAGTATATCCTTATAGAGTATATGATAGTCATTCTTATCCTTATTTTATAAATGAGCTAAAGAGACATAGTTTTGTTTGACTGCTTCTCAAATGTTTAGAAGCCATGCCCCCTTCATGCATTCAATAAGATTATCATTTTTTAATTTATTTAATTGGCAAATACTTGTATTAACTATGTGCCAAATATTATTACAGGCACTAAATCTACTTTGATGAATGAAATAGACAATTCTAGGCCTTATGGTTTTCACATTTCAGTAGGGAAAACAGGAAATAAGTAAAGAAATGTGTATTTGCAAATTTAGTAAACAGATAGGAAAGGTTTAGATGTAATATTAAAAAAATATCAGCAAGAATTCTTCTTAGATAAGATAATCAGGGAAAGCCTCTCTGAGAAGATTACATTAAAAGTGTAGGCCAACATGGAGAAGAGAACAATCATACAAAGCACAGGTGAATGCAGAGGTAACAATGGGTATCAATGTCTTGAAGAATTAAACACTTAACATGAGGTAGAATATGAAAGGAGGCTGATATATCTGGAGCATCAGAATAGCACAAGAGGTAGCTGAAGGAATAGGCAAGGGCCATGTCAGTCATATTCAGCTTATAATAAAGAATTTGACTTCATTCCAAGTAGCATAAGATGGCTTTGGAGATAGTAAGGAAAAGAGTGATAGTATCACAATTATGGATTTTAAAAAAAGCATCATGGCTATAGTGCTGGGGATAGATTGAAGGTTAGGTTGGCTGGAGAGGGCAGAAAAGAGGTCAGAAAAACATGGAAATACTGAGAGGAAATCTTTTACTATAGGCTAGGACAAGGGTGATGGTGGTGCTGATAGTAGAGATGGGACAGATACAAAATATATTTTTGGAAATAGAACCCATGAGACTTTAAATGAATTCAGTGTTGGATAGGGAAAAGAAGCAATCATAGGTGACTTCCAGTCTCTGGCATCAGCAACTGATACTTCTCAGAGCCCTTTAATGACAGTGAGAGGAAAAAGGATCCAGGTTCCAGATTTCAGGAGGGAACACATGTTCAACTTTGAACAGACACATGTGGGAGCGAAAATATGTAATCATGTATGGATCTAGGGCATAGAGTGATGGTACTCTTGACACTATAAATTTGAGAGTCATCCACATAAAGATAACATTCCAAATCATGAGAATGAAGGAGATTACTTAAGAAGAGACAATAAGAATAAAAAAAGAGAGCTGAGGACTAAGCCCTGGAAAAAAATCTCGCAACTAGTGGATGAGTACAAGAGGAAAATCCTTCTAAGAAAAATCTTGAAAAAGTACGTGGAAAAAATGTAGGAGGAAAACTAACCATGTGTTTTTACCGAAGTTAGGAGGAAAGTATTTCATTCCCTAATCTTTATCATTCCTGTGACCCTCAATCCAAAATCCAGCTCCTAGTGTGAGTATCCCCTTTTCTTGAATGTCTTTCCTTATAATCCTCTTTGTCCCCATGCACCATTTTTGATTGCCTTATGACTGTATTACAAGAGCATCTGCTAATGTCTGCCATTTATTAAACACTTAAAATGTACCAGCAGCTACACTATACACTTTACATGCATTTATTATTTCTTATGACATAATCACATACACAGTAAGTCAACTTGACTGCTTATTTATTTTTTCTCAATTTAGCTGTAGTAGATAATAAGATCTACCTTGGGGCACTGCTGGGAGAAGAGAAATAGGCAGTCACATGCTTGGTACAATAATTACTGTGTAGGAGAAACAGAATCAATAAAGGGAAATTATTATTTATTTTACTAAAATATTTAATACACTATAATTTATAAATTTAATTTTTGTATTTTACAGTTATAAATTTATAATTATAAATTTGTGGTATATAAATTTAACTCCCTTACAGACTGTGAACATTTTAAGGCATGGTTATTTTTATTTAGTTTTAATCCTCAATACTTTGAACCCCGGTGGGCACATTTTGCATGCAAGAAGAGATTTATAAAAAATTTAAGTCTATAGTGTGAAGAGTTCACATGCTATATGTATGTGTTAGGTGGAAATGGGTAACAATATGATTTTAAGCATCTTTTAAACTTAGCATTAAAAAGTGAATGTAATCTGAAACCAGATTACATGGTTCTAACTATATTTTAATGGTTATATTTTGGAGAAGTGAAAGGAGGTAAAAGAATCAAAATCTGGTGGATTGTGCTGCAGATAATTTCTTATAACCTGAGAAGTTTATAAAGCACTCTTGGATCCATCAAGTTATACCTGGGTTGAAGTTTCTATTCAGTTTTGAGACTTGGGATGCATTTTCATTTACCTGAAGGGAATATAACACTTCCTCCTTTTTATGAAGAGTTCAGTTCAGTCACTCAGTTGTGTCCGACTCTTTGTGACCCCATGAATCACAGCACGCCAGGTATCCCTGTCCGTCACCAACTCCCTGAGTCTACCCGAGCCCATGTCCATCGAGTCGGTGATGCTATCCAGCCATCTCATCCTCTGTCATCCCCTTCTCCTCCTGCCGCCAATCCTACCCAGCATCAGGGTCTTTTCCAATGAGTCAACTCTTCGCAGGAGGTGGCCAAAGTATTGGAGTTTCAGCTTCAACATCAGTCCTTCCAATGAACACCCAGGACTAGTCGCCTTAAGGATGGACTGGTTGGATCTCCTTGCAGTCCAAGGGACTCTCAAGAGTCTTCTCCAACACCACAGTTCAAAAGCATCAATTCTTTGGCGCTCAGCCTTTTTCACTGTCCAACTCTCACACATACATGACTACTGGAAAAACCATAGCTTTGACTAGACAGACCTTTGTTGATAAAGTAATGTCTCTGCTTTTCAATATGCCATCTAGGTTGGTCATAACTTTCCTTCCAAGGAGTAAGCATCTTTTAATTTCATGGCTGCAGTCACCATCTACAATGATTTTGGAGCCCCAAAAATAAAGTCTGACACTGTTTCCACGGTTTACCCATCTATTTCCCATGAAGTGATGGGACCAGATGCCATGATCTTAGTTTTCTGAATGTCAAGCCTTAAACCAACTTTTTTGCTCTCCTCTTTCACCTTCAGCAAGAGGCTTTTTAGTTCCTCTTCACTTTCTGCCATAACGGTGGTGTCGTCTGAATATCTGAGGTTATTGATATTTCTCTCGGCAATCTTGATTCCAGCTTGTGCTTCTTCCAGACCATCGTTTCTCATGATGTCCTCTGTATATAAGTTAAGTAAGCAGGGTGACAATATACAGCCTTGACATACTCCTTTTCCTATTTGGAACCAGTCTGTTGTTCCATGTCCAGTTCTAACTGTTGCTTCCTGACCTGCAAACAGGTTTCTCAAGAGACAGGTCAGGTGGTCTGGTATTCCTATCTCTTTCAGAATTTTCCACAGTTTATTGTGATTCACACAGTCAAAGGCTTTGGCATAGCCAATAAAGCAGAAGTGGATGTTTTTCTGGAACTCTCTTGCTTTTTCGATAATCCAGCAGATGTTGGCAATTTGATCTCTGGTTCCTCTGCCTTTTCTAGAACCAGCTTGAACATTTGGAAATTCACGGTTCATGTGTTGCTGAAGCCTGGCTTGGAGAATTTTGAGGAGTACTTTACTAGCTTGTGAGATAAGTGTAATTGTGCGATAGTTTGAGCATTCTTTGGCATTGCCTTTCTTTGGGACAGGAACGTAAATGATCTTTTCCAGTCCTGTGGCCATTGCTGAGTTTTCCAAATTTGCTGGCATATTGAGTGCAGCACTTTCACAGCATCATCTTTTAGGATTTGAAATAACTCAACTGGAATTTCATCACCTCCACTAGCTTTGTTTGTAGTGATGCTTTCTAAGGCTCACTTGACTTCACCTTTCAGGATGTCTGGATCTAGCTGAGTGTGAGTGACCACACCATCATGGTTATCTGGGTCATGAAGATCTTTTTTGTACAATTCTTCTGTGTATTCTTGCCACCTCATCTTCTGCTTCTGTTAGATCCATAGCATTTCTGTCCTTTGTAGAGCCCATCTTTGCATGAAATGTTCCCTTGGTATCTCTAATTTTCTTGAAGAGATCTCTAGTTTTTCCCATTCTGTTGTTTTCTTCTATTTCTTTGCACTGATCGCTAAGGAAGGTTTTCTTATCTCTCCTTGCTATTCTTTGGAATTCTGCATTCAGATGGGAGTATCTTTACTTTTCTCCTTTGCTTTTTGCTTCTCTTCTTTTCACCACTATTTGTAAGGTCTCTTCAGACAGCCATTTTGCTTTTTTGCATTTCTTTTTCTTGGGGATGGTCTTAATCCCTGTCTCCTGTACAATGTCAGGAACCTCTGTCCATAGTTCATCAGGCATTCTGTCTATCAGATCTAGTCCCTTAAATCTATTTCTCCCTTACACTGTATTTGAAACCTTTTTTTCGTTTATATGTATAATCCAAAAAGTAAAACAAATATAACCAAATGAAACAAATGCACAGATATATAGAATAGACTTGTGGTTGCCAAAGTCAAGGGAAAGGGAAAATGTGTCAGTAGGATTAAGAAGTACAAACTATTAGGTATAAAACAGATAAGTCACAAAGATGTAAAATACAACGTGGGAAGTATAGCTAATATTTTATCACAACTTTATATAATCTATAAAAATTTTGAATTACTATATAGTATACCTTAAATTAATTTAATATTGTAAGTCAACGAGATTTCCCGGGGGGGAGGGAGGAGGGAGGGGGGACCCGGAGGGGAAGCATATGTAAACCCATGGTGATATCATAACAATGTATGGCTAAAACAATAATTAAAAAAATAAAAAAAAAAAAAAAAAATATACTGTAATTAAAATGTAATTTAAATTCTTAGTAGATCAATTTATGGGCTTCCTGGGTGGTGCCAGTGGTAAAGAACCCACCTGCCAATGCAGGAGACACAAGAAATTGGGATTCAGTCCCTGAGTCAGGAAGATCCCCTGGAGGAGGGCATGGCAACTCACTCCAGGATTCTTGCCTGGAGAATCCAATGGACAGAGAGCCTGGTGGTCCATAGGGTCACAAAGAGTTGGACACCACTGAAGTGACAGCATGCACACAGGCACAGATCAATTTATAAGGAATGTCTTAATAGATCTTTATGTTGAATAAAAAACATATGGAACAGCCTGCCATTCTTAGACTTGTATCAGTTTTCCATATTATATTTGAAATGTATCTTTTCAAGTCAATGCCTGTCCCATCATATCCATTCTTTGATTCTGGAAAAAGAAAATTCCTTGGAACAGAAGTCTAAATAACTCACATATGAAAAACCATAAGTCCTCAGGAAAATTTTTAAGTGAAAAGATACTTTCCAAAATTACATCTGAATTAGCTTATGTAACAACAGGTTTGATTTTTGAAACATTAAACTAAAGACAACAAGAACATAATTTTTCCCTCTGAACATAAAATTTCTGGGGAAGTGCAAAATGTGGTACTTGGCACAGCCATGGCTGTGAGCAACAAGAGTGACAGAGGAATTCAATGGTTAGACCACAGAGGAGTCAGTTCTTGGCAGAAGAGATGCTTGGCTTGGCGTCTGCTGGGAGCTCATTGAAACTTACTTGGATGTCATTTGTATTGAGGAATCAACTTGCAGTGCCTACTGAAAATTTTAGCAGATTATTAATTTTGTTCAATATGTGCTGTTTAACTGAGCCATTTTGATAGAGGTCAAAATTGGTTCCAGAGTCTTGAATGGGGTAAGGTTCAGGGTGAGACACAGTCATGGATAATATCACAGGCATGAAGCAAATTCCAAGGATGGGGTGAGATTGACTATTGTATATGCTGCTTGATAATAGCAGTTATGATAAAGCATAAAGTTTAATAACTGTAGCTTACAGAGTATCCCTAAAATAATTTAGTAAAACTATATACTTACTCTTTCTCTTTTCACTTGGAAGCTGACATTTGCCATTGTATACTTAAATATACATATACATTTAAATACTTTAAAAAAATGTCTTTTCCCACATGGTGGAAATACTAAAATTTTAGAATAAAACTGTTGGATTATGCTTTAAAATTTTCAAATAATATGTAAATACAATAATAATAGTAAAAAATACTCTTCATTGTTCATTTAAAATACATGAACAACTTTAAATAAAATAAAATTCTTTTTACTCTTCAAACCAGTAATTTTTACTTTACTATCTCTGAATAATTTCATCCTAATTTCATGTGTTTTATGCTTGAAAGACTTTATCAATCACCTGAACATACTTCCTTATAATAAACCATGTATATAAATTGAGATTTAATTTTTGAAATGTTCCCTGTAACCATACGACTGTTAAGTGTTAAAATTATCTTCCATATTAAGTTGCAGTAATTGTCCTAAATATACCATTGATCAAAACAATGTTATACTTCAAATTTGATTAACAATCATTAAATATAAGAGTAATATTTTAGTTGAAATTCTTCTCTTAATGAAATAGATGTCTTTTTATCCTTTCATTGACTCATATATCTATAAATAAATATCACTTATTGCTAGAATCATACAGCTACAGCATTTCATTCCTATTTTTGGTTTTTATAGATGTAAGTGCTGAGAAATCCTATTCACATAAATAAATGGTTAGGAATGGAGGGAGCAATGTCACTCAATTCTTTGATCTTCTCCAGAGATAAATGCCAGAATTCACATAGTCATCTAGCATCATAAATTATTTTTAATCTACTATCTGACAACTTAAGTCCTCTTCAGTTTTGCTGAAAGTAAAGAATTAGAAACCACCTGACTTTCAGAAAAAAAAAAAAATTGTCACCTAGTCATTAGAGTCATTCAGTTTTTCAGCATCTCCACCAATATATTTTTCTCTGTTTGGTGTTATAGAGGTTTATATACCCTAGGCTATTTTATAAGAGGTAAACTCCAGGGTTGATGAGAGCTGTGTCTTTCTATCTTAAACAAGAAGAAAAGAGGTTTTTTTTAAAAGCAGGGGAAATTTTTAAAAAATTCATATGATATCTTAAATGCTCTCAATGGGACTAATTTTATATAAGACCATCTAAAGAACTTAGGCACTCAGAACTCTCAAAAAGTCTTCTTATAACAGCAGGTGAGGTAGAAATACTATAGACTGAAACCTCTACTATATAGCGTCTTACCATTAGCCTCATGTCATACTAGCCTAGCTAGAGCATCTTCTACTGATTACTAACCACTTTATATGGAAATTTGCTACTGATTAGATATAGATATATACACTGTAAGGGTACATAGCTCAGTTCGTAAAGAATCTGCCTGCAACGCAGGAGACCTGGGTTCAGTTCCTGGATCAGGACAATCCACTGGAGAAGGGATAGGCTACCCACTCCAGTATTATTGGGCTTCCCCTGTGGCTCAGCTGGTAAAGAATCTGCCTGCAATGCAGGAGACCCCCACCCCAGTATTCTGACCTAGAGAATTCCATGGGCTGTATAGTCCATGGGGTCACAAAAAGTTGGACATCACTGAGTGACTTTCACTTTCAAGAGTACATAATAATAAGTATGTCAAAATAGACCAATCTGCTAAAATGTGTTAGTAGGGAGAGATTATATTAGACAGTGAAGAATAGGATAACGAAAATCTGTAAAAGTGAAAACCAATACATTTAAACAGTTCTACATGGGGGTATCTATCTTAATAAAAATATTCTACATAAGGATAATATTTTTTCAAAACAAATATTTATTGCGATGTTGTTTACAATGGTGAATAATTGAAATCTACTTAAATGCTAGCTCATGATATATAGATTTAATAAATATGGCACAATTCTTCAAGATATATTTTCCAGACACTAAAATTAGGCTTTATGGAGATTATGGAATAATATCAATAAACGTTTGCTATTTTAGTTAATTTATACAAATTAATTAGTTTATGCAAAATTCTATATCAAATACAATAAAAACCAGGAGAAAAGCATGCATATGAGGAAAGGTAATGAAAATACATGAAGTTAATAACAATTATCTTGGATTTATATGTCTGAATGTTTTTTCTCCCTTTCCCTCAAAATAGAGGAAATGTGATTATACTGAACATGTGATTTTATTTCTTCTTTGAAGGTACATATATATTATAAACAGACAAGTATTATAAGTAAATATATAAAACTATAGTTATAAAATATAGTATAATAATTTATTATATAATAAATGTACTTGTGTACATGCTCAGTCACTTGAGTTGTGTCTGACTCTTTGTGACCCTATGGACTGTAGCCTGCCAGGCTCCTCTGTCTATGAGATTTTCTTGGCAAGAAAACTGGAATGGGTTGCCATTCTCTCCTCCAGAGGATCTTCCCAACCCAGGGATCAAACCCTCGTCTTCTGCATCTCCTGCATTGCAGGCAGATTCTTTACTGCTGAGCCATTGGGGAAGCCCCATAATAAATGTACATATTTTATTCATTTTGTAACATGAGGCTATATGTTTGGTTATTTGTTCATTAAATATTTATTTATTTATTTGGCTGCGCTGGGTCTTAGTTGCTGCATGTAGGGTCTTTTAGTTGGGTTTTATGAACCCTTACTTGTGTCACATGAGATCTAGTTCCCTGACCAGAGATTGAACCTGGGCCCCCTGCATACACAGGAAGGAGTCTTAGCCACTAGATTACCCTTAGATTTTATTATTTTTTTTTAAATAATACATGCATATTGTAAAATGACCAAACAGATCAAGTATTTTAAAACTTACAAAATGAAATTTTTTTTAATTTTTTTGTCCAATTTTACTGAGGTATGATTGACACACAGCACTATATAAGTTTAAGATGTACAAGATAATGATTTGACTTATATATATGGTGACATAATTATTACAGTTAGTTTAGTTAACATTCATCATCTCCTATAAATACCAAAAAAGAAAATAAAAATAAAAAATGTTTTTCCTGTGAAGAGAATTTTCAGGAGTTACTTTTTTCAACTTTTATACATTTATATAATATGAAGCTTTCATATGTTTGATATATATGAAAATACATATTATATATGTATCATATTGCAGTGTTAACTATATTTAGCATCATGTTGTACATTATAGCCCTTAGTACTTATTTATTTTGTAACTGTAAGTAAGTTCCTTTTTTACCATCTTCATCCAATTCTTTTTCCCCCTACTCTCTGTCTCTGGTAGCCACAAATATGATCTCTTCCTCTATGACTGAATTTATTCACTTGCTTGATTTTTTAGATCTCACATATAAGTGAGATCATACAGTATTTTTTTTCCTGACTTTTTCCACTTAGTATAATGGCTGTCAAGTTCCATCCATTTTGTTGCAAATAGCAGGATTTCCTTCTTTTTTGTGTCTGAATAATATTCCACAAATATTTTACCCATTCATCCATTGATGGGTACTTAGGTTGATTCCATATCCTGGCTGCTGTAAATTATGCTCCTATGAATATGAGGATGAAGAGCTTTCTCTTTTCAACATAGCGTTTTTGTTTCCTTTAGATATATTCCATAGAAGTGAAATCACTACATTTTATGGTAGCCCAATGTTAATTTTTTGAGGAATCTAGGTACTGTTTTCCATACTGTTTGTAACAGTTTACAATCCTACTAACAGTAAACAAAGGTTCCTTTTTCTCCTCATCTTCACCATTATTTACCTCTTATTTTTGATCCTAGCTACTCTAATAGGCATGAGGTCATATCTCATGGTTTTGACTTTCAGTTCTCTAATGATTGGTTAAAAAATTACAAAATATTTTTTAATTTGGCTTTCCAGAGCATAAATACTATTGACCACTACTTATATATATATGTCTGAGAACATTCAATGAATGTACACAGATTGATACATATATGCATAAATGAAGACATGGTAACCACATGCTTTTACATAAATAGATTCAGTTTTGGGGCAAAATCCACTTCTGTAGCTGTAGAACACATGGCAATTTGTTTTTGAAAGCCAACAAGATCATCTCTGATTTCAGGGAAAGCCTAAGCCCTCTTCTATAGGCTTTCTACTTGCTAAGTCAGGGCTGTCCAGGATAATCTCCCTTTTGATTAAATTCAACTTATTTGGGGTTTTAATTACATCTGCAAAATTCCTCTGTAATTGCATTATAATGTTTCTACTCAAGGAAGTGAGACCCATTACCTTGGCCATATAATGTAAGTGAATCGGAGACATAGCACCAAGGGTAGAGATTATGAGGCCACCTTTGAACTCTGTTTACCTTAGTCTGTACAGCAGATGTTGGGGACTTCAAGTTGGTACAGAGATAAATAAACACACACACACACACACACACACACACACACTTATAGTTAAATATGGGGTGATAAGTGCAAAAATGCATGTATAAAGCACCACGATAGCTTAGAAGAGGAATCCCCCAATTCTTTCTGAAAGAGAAAAATCAGAGAGAGCTTTTTAGAAGAGTTATTTCTTGAAAAATGAGTAAGACTAATATGATTAACAAAAACAGGGACTTCTCTCATCTCAATGGTTAAGACTCTCCACTTCACTGCATGGGCCTGGTCTGAAAACTGAGATCCCACATGCCATGTGATGTGGCCAAAAAGAAAAAAAAAATTATAATAATAAATAAAGAATGGATACACAAAGTGAGGGATGATGACCAACAGATAATACCTTTGATATTTATAGTAATATATTCAAAATATTTTGATATTTTATTCATTACATACTTTACCATTTATTTTGATTTTTTAAACTATTACATTAAAACCTTATTTACCTTGATTTTTTTTTTTTTTTTTTTGCAGCTCTTAAACTTCAATCTGAGGCAAAGCTCTCACCTTCCTCAAACCAGTCCTAGTCCTGAGCATCAAGTAACAGAAATACACGGGGAACTGCGATTATTACGGTATTGCTAGAGTGTAAGGGAAGAGTGGAGAATGGAAGGGAGAGAAGCTAGGAACACTGGTTGGGGTAAGATGGTAAAAGGTCTTGTCTGTCCTCTGAGGAAGATCTCAAAAAACGTTACCCCAAAGATCACAGGGATGGGTCACGGTTTGAAGCTGGAGAGTCCCCATATGAGACTGCTATTTAGAAAGATGACCCTGGCAACGCGAGGAGGCTCATCTGGAGAGGCTTGCTGTTTTCTGCTAAAGGAGGACAATTAGGAAGCCATTGTCGTGGTCACCCGAGCTAAGTAATTATACTTATGTTACCCATAGTATTTGGCTCACTGAGAAGTATTTTAATTTGGGGATGCACCAGCAGAAGCTGAGAATTTCTTTTTGGAGAACATGTTCAATGGCTCTTTTGACACTGTAAGTGGTAGACCTGTCACTAATGTGATTTTTTTTTTATGGCAATCACATTTATGGCTGAAGCATTTCTGTAACTATATGCAGCTTATTTCACCTAAGAAATGTTTTTGATAAGATATACTGTTCTGATATGTGATGCCAGAATTGAGTCTGAGCCTATAGGTTTTATTGCATTTATATGCAGTGATGTTAGCTTGGGAGGAAGGCAGATGAATTCTCACCATAGAAAATTGAACAACTCAGCTTTATAATTGCTTCAGGATAGTCAATTGCCTATTTTGTCTCTGTTCAAAGTACCCAAAGGAAATCTTCCTATGGCCATTGAAAATATCGGAGTCTGCAGATGGAGACCATAACTATATAGTATTGGCTGTATCTTTAATATACAACTAGTGAAAACTGATTCAAGGGAGGGAGCCAGGATTACAATTGGATGTTTGATTGGAAAGGCTGATATAACCAAGAGGCCAATCTATAAAAGACTATTTTACATAGTAAAGAGGTGGCATATTAAAAAAAAAAGAAAAGTATTTGCTGCCTCGAAAGATTCTAAATATGCACAACACAAATACTGATAGGATCATAGAACCCTTTATCTGTCAACTTTATTTAATATCTCCAATGCCAACCCCAATCCTGCACCTCCACATTTTCAGATTTTCTTTCTTACAAACTACATGACACCAGTCCTAGATCATTTCTTGTTGGTTGATAAAAACTGAAGACTCCAGGAAGCTTTATTTACTTCCTAGGGTTTTTCTTTTTCAATTACACCTAAACTTAACTTTTGTAGTGTTTCTTGTCACATAGAATAACCATCAGTTAACTAAAAAATTTCATGATTGATTCTTGAAATTAGGGATAGAGGTTTTAATTTTAGGGTTAATTGGAAACTTTTAGAAACAAAAGTGAGCCTCCAAAATCAAACTAGAAAGGTTTAGCTTCCTTGAGCTTGTAGTATACATCACTGAACTATCAGGTAATAAAATTTTGTGAATGCTCTGAGCATGCAAGGAAAGAGATACAGTCCCAAAAGAAAATTGGTCCAAGGTTTAAGTGGCAGATGCTTCCATTGTTGGCATCATTGGAGCAGCTCCAAAAGTACCTTACTGTTTCCAAATATTGTCCAAACTTAAAATTCCATCAAAATGACATGGTCTTTTATTTCATAATAGAATTTGAAAAACAAGGTTGAAAACATAAATCTTCCTAACAGTGTTTATGTTTTAATAATATTTTTATTAAAGTAAAAATTACTGATAGCTAAACATTTCCTGGGAGACCACAATGATAAAGAGTCCTGATGTCCTTAGTGGGAAGATGCCTTTTCGAAGCAAAGAGAATAGAAGAAAAGACATACTGGCCACAGTCCCACTTTACCTTTACCCATTGTACTTAAGAACAATCATAAAATCTAAATGTCAACTGAAAATAAGTTAGTTTGCAGAAAACCTTTAACAATACAAAGGTGTATAAAATATAGTGCACTTATCCTCTACTTTTGTTCTTCAGTTTCTTAGACCACTCTCCAGAAGCAACTGTTTTTAGAAATGTTGAAATTTATTTCCCTAGAAATATTCCTTCAATATACAAGCATGTCTGCATATATAGTATACTAGCATACATATATACTATGTGTGTATTATGTGTTTGTCTTTATCCTTTCTAGTTACTTAAATGAAAATAGAGAGACCTTACTTCTGCTAATTATGTGTCTTCATGATCATTCCTTATTAGCCCATGCAGACAAGCCCATTCTCTTCCGTACATGCAAAGCCAGGCTTTCTCAGTCTTGGCATTGTGGATCAGTTCAGTTCAGTCACTCAGTCATGTCTGAGTTTTTGTGACCCCATGGAGTGCAGCACACAAGGCTTCCCTGTCCATCACCAACTTCTGGAGCTTGCTCAACCAACCATCCAACCATCTCATTCCCTGTCTTCCCTCTCTCCTCCTGCCTTCAACCTTTCCCAGCATCAGGGTCTTTTTCTAGTAAGTCAGTTCCTCACATCAGGTGGCCTAAGTATTGGAGTGTCAGCTTCAGGATCAGTCTTTCCAATGAATATTCAGGACTGATTTTTAGAATGGACTGGTTGGATCCTGCGATTCAAGAGACTCTCGAGACTTCTCCAAAATCATAGTTCAAAAGCATCAATTCTTTGGCACTCAGCTTTCTTCTTGGTCCAAGTCTCACATCCAAACATGACTACTGGGAAAAACATAGTTTTGACTAGATGCACTTTTGTCTGCAAAGTAATGTCTCTGCTTTTGAATACACTGTCTACTTGGTCATAACTTTTCTTCCAAGGAGCAAGTGTCTTTTAATTTCATGGCTGCGTCACATTCTGTAATGATTTGGGGGCCCAAGAAAATAAACTCTGTTACTGGTGCCACTGTTACACCATCTACTTGCCCTGAGGTGATGGGACTGGATGCTAAGATCTTAGATTTTTGAATATTAAGTTTTAAGCTAGCTTTTTCATTCTCTTCTTTCACTTTCATCAAGAGGCTCTTTAGTTCTTCATTGCTTTCTCTCATAAGGGTGGTATCATGTGCATATCTGAGGTTATTGATATTTCTCTCAACAATCTTGATTCCAGCTCGTGCTTAATCCAGCCTGACATTTCATATGATGTATTCTGTATATAAGTTAAATAAGCAGGATGACAATATACAGCCTAGACATACTCCTTTCCCAATTTGGAAACAGTCTGTTGTTCCATGTCCGGTTCTCACTGTTGCTTCTTGACCTTCATACAGATTCCTCAGGAGACAGGGAGGGTGGTCTCTATTCCAATCTCTTGAAGAATTTTCCACAGTTTGTTGTGATCCACACAGTCAAAGGCTTTGGCATAGTCAATAAAGCAGAAGTAGATGTTTTTCTGGAACTCTCTTGCTTTTTCTATGATCCAATGGATGTTGGCAATTTGATTTCTGGTTCCTCTGCCTTTTCTAAATCGAGGCAATATAGATAATTGCCAGATAATTCTTTGATGTAAAGGGAATTTTGAGGACTGTAGAATGTTCAGTTGTATCTCTGGCCTATTGACACTTATGACAGTAGTACCTCTCCAGTCATAAAAATCAAAGCTGTCTCCAGAATGGCATCCGCAGATGATCCAGATGCAGGTGATCCAGAGTAGCATCACCGACTCGATGGACATGAGTTTGAGCAAGCTCCAGGAGTTTGTGATGGACAGGGAAGGCTGGCGTGCTGCAATCTGTGGGGTTGATTCAGACACGACTGAGCGACTGAAATGAACTGAACTTAATCTCCAGAAACTGCCAAATGTTCTCTGGAATGCAAAATTGCCCTAGGTTGAAAAATGTAGCTTTAGGGATCCCTACTACATAAATATATACTCTGGCTTTAGGAGTCCCTAGTACATAAATATATACTCTGGTTTTAGGGGTCCCTACTATATTAATATATTCTCCTTTTTGATAAATATTTAGGTTGTTTTCAAATTTTAAAATCACACAAATTGCTCCACTTTGCATTCTAAAGCCATGTGTCTATGAGTAAATGTGTAAGTCTATCTGTAGAATAGACTCCTGGATGAGTTTGAATGACAAAGAGGATGGGTATTTTACATCTCTATGACATGACATGAGTACATGCTGAGTCATGCTGAACTCTTTGTGACCCTATGGACTGTAGCCCTCCAGGCTCCTCCATCCATGGAATTTTCCCAGCAAGAATACTAGAGTGGGTTGCGCTTTCCTCCTCCAGGGGATCTTTGCGACCCAGGGATCATATTGCCAAATTGTCCCTCTTTTACACCAATTTTGCCTTAGAACTACTCTGTCAGAATCATTTTCTGATCTCTGGGTAGGAAAGAGGATGCTCAATAAATGTTTAAATCTGATATTCAAAATCTCTAAAGATGATAATAGCAATAGTCAACTGCATTGACAAGGCTAATACTGGAGAAGAAAGTGATATGTCAAATGTTTAGATTTCAAGGCAAGTGGAATCTGGGAGAAGAGGAAAGTCGGTCAATTAGGAGAGGATGGGGAAACAAACAGGTATTATTGTTGCTGTTTTAGTTGCTAAGTTTTGTCTGGCTCTTTTGCTATCCCATAGACTGTAGCCCATCAGGCTCCTCTGTGGAGTGCATTACCATTTCCTTCTCCAGAGGATCTTTCCTACCCAGGGATTGAACCCACATTTCCTGCATTGGCAGATGGATTCTTTACCACTGAGCCATTTGGGAAACCCAGACATTTATTGCATGTCTTCTGTATGCAGGTGCTGTGATATGCACTTTACATATGTTAACTCCAGTGTGTTAGGAATTATCGTTATGGCCCCTGCAGGGATTGGCTTGGGTCTCTGGGCATGGACCCAAACCAGGTGAGCAGGCTTAAGAACTAAACACTGCCAACATCAGTGCAGGTGCTGCTTCCCTGGTGCTGAGATAAGAATCATCTTCTCAGAAGCCTGAAGACAGATTCAGTTTCACAGCAGATATATTTCACTGAAATAATCCATTCCTCCAGCCCTTTCAAAAGTCCTGGGATATATGCTTATGCCATATTTTAACCCCAAATACACAAACCAGTGGCTGAAAAATTGGATTAAACCATAGTCATTGTTTGTTTCTCCCCTATATTGTTATTTATAAAATAAGCCAACATTTAAAAATCAAGAGATATTATAGAAAATCTCGAGTTCCCTAGCTGAGAAATCTCCAACAGTGGGTAGGTATTCCACCTGGCAATAACTATCTAGAGCTGAATGAGTAGCAGATGCCTCCTAAGACCAGGCACTTGCTCTCTAGTTTATCCTAGTCCCCACCACTCCCTGATGCCTCCTTGATATAATGGTGTAGGCTTAATTGTTATTGAAATAATACTCCTGATATTTATCTTCCAGTTGAGAAGATCCTTGTTGTAAACATTATTTAAATCACAGTGAAAGGAAAGTTAGAAGAGAGACAAGCAAGGAGCAAAACAGTAAAGAAGATAAACCCCATTCAGTGGTTCTCAACCCTGTCTGCACATTAGAATCACCTTAAAAGCCTTCAATTAAAATAAATTAATTAAAATTTAAAAAGAAATTATGGATGCCTGATCTAACCTCTTCACTTTCATTGATTTGAGAAGGATACCAGGCATCTGTATTTTTTTAAAATTATTCAAGTGATACTAATGTAGAGAAAATATTGACACATCTGAGTCCTAATTTAGGTCCCTATTTTATATACAGTGTAGCAGATGCCTCTTAAGATAGGGCGCAGAGCAAGAGCACTGTCTTAAGAGGCATCTGCTATAAACCAGACATCTATATTTCAGCTTCGGATTATCTGTTCTAAGCCAATCACTTTAACCATATGACTTATACAATTGTCACTTAGGACTAGTTTACTCTAGTAAAGTTTATATTCAAAGAAAAGCACACTTGGAACATAATAGGCACTAAGTAAACAAGTATTTTCTCAATCACCTGGAGTCTAGTGTGGGGGCAATCATTGCTCCTCTTCTCTTCCACTCTGTCTGACTAACCCAGTCCATCTTATCTTCAATGTACAGATAATTTCTCTTTCTTGTGCACATTTCTTCCTCTCATTAACAATTTCAGTTTTCAAATGAAGAAACTGTATCTCTGAGAGCCCAATCAACTTAGTGAAGATCATTCTCCTGGTAAAGGGCAGACCTAGGACTTAAATCTTTCTGACTGCAAAACTCCATGATCTCTCCAATCCTGAAAATTTGTTCCCCTCTACTATTACCACTCCTCTTATTTTTGAAAGCATTTTGACTGAGATAAAGCCTTTTATTTCACAATCAGAAAAGAAGCTTGAAGGAAAATGCATCTAGAGGGGATAAAGTAATAAAATAAAACCACACTGACGTAGAAATGACTAATTGCAGATCCTTTCATGAGAATTATTATAACATTATGTTGTGCTGATTACAAGAGTTTCTTCAAGCTTGCTGGAAAAATATTTGGAAAATAGACAAAAAAAATAGAAGGAAGATATTTGCTAAAGGATTATCCCTCTTGAAAACCACTCTTAATATTTTGATGTGTTTTTCTCATCCATTTATCTCAAAATTGACATCAAGTGATAGATACAATTTTCTCTCCAATTCATCACCTAGTATTATATACTGACCATTTCACCAATTCATTGAAAAGTTTGTGAGTCTTTGAAAGATTTCTAATGGCTGCAAAATATCTTGTGGGGAAGAATCATTATAACTTTAACCATTTTTTGAGGGAATGCTAGATATGGATTTTGAAAGAAGGGAAGGTATTTCACAACTGGACAAGGAAACAAGGGGCTTGTGAGACAACTTTGTGTCAATATGCACTGACCTGGTTGCTTCCCAAGAACCCCAGCTGTAACTACCCTGTGTTCATGGTTGGCTGTTTGATCTGGATTTGAAGCAAATCTTTGGAGAGTTTAGACTATGCTAGTCTTTCAAAGGAGAAAGATCAGCCTTGACATAGAGAATAAAAGGGAGGAAACACAGGAAAGTATTATCTGATTAATTGAGAATGCATAGGTGCCTTTCTGGGAGAAGGAAATGGCAACCCACTTCAGTATTCTTGCCTAGAGAATCTTGAGGACAGAGAAGCCTGTTGGGCTGCTGTCCATAGGATCGCATAGAGTCGGACACGACTAAAGCGATTTAGCATGCATGTATATGTTGGAGAAGGCAACGGCAACCCACTCCAGTATTCTTGCCTGGAGAATCCCAGGGACAGAGGAGCCTGGGGCTGCTGTCTACAGGGACGCACAGTCGGCACTACTGAAGCAACTTAGCAGCAGCAGCAGCAGGTGACTTTCTGTACCTTTAAAAAACTCTAAGAAGGCAGTCAGCACTTTTTAACAGAGCATGCATCGAGAAATAGAAGAATTTAGTATTTCTAGACCTTACTTCTTACACTAGTACTCTCACTAACTGAAGAACTTCCCTGACAGTCCAGTGGTTAAGATTCCACACTCCCAAGGCAGAGGGCAGAGGTTTGACCCCTGGTCAGGGAACTAAGATCCTACACGTCACATGATGTGGACATGCAGGACAAAAAAGAAGAAAGAAAGAAGAAGAGCTACTATCATGAATGGATTATGAGATTTTTAAACTTTAACATTTAAGCATTATTCATTGGACATATACATTGCGAAAAACATGAGACATTTAGGATATAATGATGGGCAAGAGAGACACATAATTCATCTTCTGGTTGACTTGGAAGATAAAATAACATTATTATGTAATGCAACATTCACATTTATAAAATAAAGCATTCTCGGTAGCCTATTTCAGTAATAAAATATTATTTTCTCACCCCATTCATTAATTTAAGAAACATTTATGGAATGACTGTTGTGTTGCATGCATTTTGCTAGCTGTTGCTGATGTGGAGTTACTTGCTCTTAAGGAACTCACTGTACAGTGAACATAGGTAATAGAAACATAATTTACAATGAAGTGCAAAAGCTTGCCATTATGGAAGTATGCACCGGGTGATTAGGGTCACTCACAGGAGGCATTTGTTTTTCTGAAAGGGAATGGGAAGTCTGGGACAGTGTAGAAGAGGGAAAGAAAATTAGTTTTTATAACACAGGAGCAAAAGTGTTTCGTGAAGAGAACTTGGGAAGGGATGTGTAGCATATAGAGCACCACAGGAGCATGAGAGGACACTCTATACTCAGGAAATGATTGAAATAGAAGATATGTTTATTAGTCTACCCATTCTACAATCATTTATCATATATCTAAAGTGCTGAGGTACTGTGATGAGCTAGGGGAATACAATGGAATGTGAGTCCTAACCTCAGAGGGCTGAAGGTGGCTGGGTAGAGACACACAATAGAGAAACAATCGCACAAATAAATGTATAATTACAAGTAGTCTCAAGGACAATGAAGGAAAATCCTCAGAGTAACCCCAGTAGGCTTAAGAAGTTTTAGGAATCATCTGGGGGAAACAAGATGTGAGTGCAAAGTGGTAGAAATAATACTTCAAAATATCTCCTAAAGAAGGTTGGATGTGGCAATTTGGTGGAAGGTATAGTGTCATGTTTCAGACTTTTTAGTGTCAGACTTTATTTTCTTGGGCTACAAAATCTCTGCAGAATGTGACCACAGCCATGAAATTAAAAACACTTGCTCCTTGGAAGAAAAGCTATGGCCAACCTAGATATCATATTAAAAAGCAGAGACATTACTTTGTCAATAAAGGTCTGTCTAGTCAAAGCTATGTAGTCATGTATGGATGTGAGAGCTGGACTATAAAGAAAGCTGAGCACTGAAGAATTGATGCTTTTGAACTGTTGTGTTGGAGAAGACTCTTGAGAGTCCCTTGAACTGCAAGAAGATCGAACCAGTCAACCCTAAAGGAAATCAGTCCTGAATACTCATTGGAAGGACTGATGCTGAAGCTGAAACTCCAATAGTTAGGACATCTGATGTGAAGAACTGACTCATTGGAAAAGACCACGATGCTGGGAAAGACTGAAGACAGGAGAAGAGGATGACAGAGGATGAGACGGTTGGATGATATCACCAACTCAATAGACATGAGTTTGAGTGCACTCCGGGAGTTGGTGATGGACAGGGAAGCCTTGGGTGCTGCAGTCCATGGGGTCTCAAAGAGTCATACACGACTGAGCCACTGAAATGATGGTGTCATGTAGCTGAAGCATGCAGGACAAAGCAGATTGGTACTAGGTGAATCTGAAGCAGACACTTGGGCCAAGTCTCACCAACCATCTTGAGCCATGATAGCTATTTACTGAGGCCCTCTTTTTTTAGGATTCGTATTATGTCTTCCTTAACATTTTTAAAATTAACTTTTTAATGGAAGAATAATTGCTTATCAGAATTTTGTTGTTTTCTGTCAAACATCAACATGAATCAACCATAGAGAAGATCAAATCAGTCAATCTAAAAGAAATCATTACTGAATATTCACTGGAAGGACTGACACTGAAGCTAAGGCTGAAGCTCCAATACTTTGGCCACCTGATGTGAAGTGCTGACTCACTGGAAAAGACTCTGATGCTGGGAAAGATTGAGGGCAGGAAGAAAAGGGGGTGACAGAAGATGAGATAGTTGGACAGCATCACTGACTCAGTGGACATTCGTCTGAGCAAACTCCAGGAGATAATGAAGGACATGGAAGGCTGGTGTGTTGTAGGCCATGGGGTTGCAAAGAGTCGAACAAGACATAGAGACTGAACAACACTGATTATGCTTTACCTTTGATAGTGAGCTCTTTAAGTCCTCTCTTATCTGGCCTCTACCTAATCCCCAAGTTTCTGTTTTCACTGTGTTTCTCCTCCTAGGTGAAACTCTGGAAATTTCTACTAGTTATTTCCTTTATGTGAACTTTTCTTCCCCAATTTCCATGGTTGCCAAGGCACTGCCACACTCATGGCACTCAGCTCACACTCTCAACTTCACATACGCTGGCTTCCAGTGACTGGCTGTAGTGTATGCATGCTAAGTCACTTCAGTCTTGTCTGACTCTTTTCGACCCTATGGATTTTAGCCTGCCAGACACCTCTGTCTGTGGGATCCTCCAGGCATGAATACTGGATTGGGTTGCCATGCTCTCCTCCAGGGAATCTTCCTGACCCAGGGATCAAACCTGCATCTCTTATGTCTCCTGCAATGCATGCGGGTTCTTTTCCACAAGTGCTACCTAGGAAGCCTGATTGGCTTTAGGGATCCACATGATCTAAGAGAGGCCAATTCGAGTACCCCTGCTTCAAAGGAGAGTATATAGGTCAAACGGTTTTTCTAGTAAGTTTGTTACTAGATCATTTTTCTTTATTTACAACTGCAAAAGATGTGTGGCAACCCATACCATGAGTTACACTGAGTGCTAATTATACTGTTTTTTTCTTACTAACAACTGGAGCAGAGAAATAGTACAAGATCTCCTGAGTCTTCCTAATTGTGTCTGGAGTGTGCCTGGAACAAATGGTATTTGCTGTAGACAAAAATGTCCAAGAGAAAGTTGCCACCCACCTTTCATACCACATTGCATATTTATGAATTAACCTAGAGGAGAGTGGAAAAGACCTGACATATATAAGTGAAAAAGAATTTATCAGGGGATCGCTGGACCCAGAAACAGGCACAGGAAGTATGAATATCAGGGGTCAGGTCTGGGCTCTGGCATTCCTAGGACTAGCCTTGAGGAGTCTCTATATACTGGAATCACCAATACCAGTGGTGTTGGCATTTTTCTGTAAACTGGTTCAGTTAAGTTCACTGCTGTACCCCAAGAAAAGAAGAGAAAGAAAACTTGTTCCTTTTCACTTAATGAGAAGAGGCACTGGCCCATACCATTACTTCATAGCAAAACAGGGCACAAAGAACTCAGAAATGTTGGTAATTCAAACAATAACTTGAGAAACACACACAATCCCATTGATGGAAATTATCTTTCCTGGGTCTTTTGGAGTTCTCTGGATGTTATACCTGTTCTAAAAGGAAACAAAAGCTTCTTATAAAGGATATCTAGAGAAAATTTCTCCTCTATCTGAACAGGCTATTTTTTTCTCAGACCATTTGGGAGAATGCCATATATTTGACTATCACAAATACAGAATAGAGGAAGGTGGGGTGGGAACAGATATCATAGTCAGATAATCCTCACACTCCCTAAGAACTGAGATTTCCCATCTGTAGTGCTGTCTTAAGGTTTTTGCTTTTAAAGGGAGATTTTAAATTATTATTCCACGAATAAGTGAAATAGTATTAATAATTTTGGGGGGATGACGAAGAGAGATGATAAACAGGCATAATACATTAAACAGACCCAGATGAGTGTATGGTTAACTGAGTTTAGTAAAATTGTGTTAAACATGTGCAGAACTTTTCTTTAATAAATCAATTTATGTTGTGAATGTCCAAAAACGTACAAAAACAATCATGATTTCTAAAGTTCACTTATTTTTGGCTGTGTCTGTTGACGCTTGGGCTTCTTCTCTAGTTGCGGCAAGTGGGGGCTGTTCTCTAGTTGTGGTGTGCAGGCTTCTCATTGAGGTGGCTTCTGTTTTTGCAGACCTCAGGATCTAGGGCTCCTAGGAATCAGTAGCTACAGAACTTGGACTCAGCAGTTGTGGCTCCTGGGCTCTAATGCACAGTCTCAGGAGTTGTGCAGCACGGGCTTCGTTGCTCTGTTTCATGTGGGACCCTCTAGTATCAGGGATCACACCTAGGATTTCCCCCTTTGGCAGGTGGATTCTTCACCACTGAGCCACCAGGGAAGCCCCTAAAGTTCTAACTCTTCAGTTCAGTTCAGTTCAGTCACTCAGTCATGTCCAACTATTTGTGACCCCATGAACTGCAGCACACCAGGCCTCCCTGTCCATCACTAACTCCCAAAGGCTACCCAAACCCGTGTCCATCAAGTCAGTGATGCCATCCAGCCATCTCATCCTCTGTCTTCCCCTTCTCCTCCTGCCTCCAATCCATCACAGCATCAGGATCTTTTCCAATGAGTCAACTCTTCACAGGAGGTGGCCAAAGTATTGGAGTTTCAGCTTCAACATCAGTCCTTCCAATGAACACCCAGGACTTGTCTCCTTTAGGATGGACTGGTTGGATCTCCTTGCAGTCCAAGGGACTCTCAAGACTTGAGTCTTCTCCAACACCACAGTTCAAAAGCATCAATTCTTTGGCGCTCAGCCTTTTTCACTGTCCAACTCTCACATCCATACATGACTACTGGAAAAACCGTAGCCTTGACTAGACGGACTTTGTTAGCAAAGTAATGTCTCTGCTTTTCAATATGCTATCTAGGTTGGTCATAACTTTCCTTCCAAGGAGTAAGCGTCTTTAAATTTCATGGCTGCAGTCACCATCTACAATGATTTTGGAGCCCAAAAAATAAAGTCTGACACTGTTTCCACTGTTTCCCCATCTATCTGCCATGAAGTGATGGGACCAGAAGCCATAATCTTAGTTTTCTGAATGTCAAGCCTTAAACCAACTTTTTCACTCTCCTCTTTCACCTTCAGCAAGAGGCTTTTTAGTTCCTCTTCACCTTCTGCCATAAGGGTGGTGTCGTCTGAATATCTGAGGTTATTGATATTTCTCCTGGCAATCTTGATTCCAGCTTGTGCTTCTTCCAGCCCAGCATTTCACATGATGTACTCTGCATATAAGTTAAATAAGCAGGGTGACAATATACAGCCTTGACGTACTCCTTTTCCTATTTGGAACCAGTCTGTTGTTCCATGTCCAGTTCTAACTATTGCTTCCTGACCTGCAAACAGGTTTCTCAAGAGACAGGTCAGATGGTCTGGTATTCCCATCTCTTTCAGAATTTTCCATAGTTTATTGTGATCCACACAGTCAAAGGCTTTGGCATAGTCAATAAAGCAGAAATAGATAATTTTCTGGAACTCTCTCGCTGTTTCGATAATCCAGCAGATGTTGGCAATTTGATCTCTGGTTCCTCTGCCTTTTCTGAAACTAGCTTGAACATCTGGAAGTTCACAGTTCATGTGTTGCTGAAGCCTGGCTTGGAGAATTTTGAGCATTACTTTACTAGCAGGTAGATGAATGCAATTGTGTGATAGTTTGAGCATTCTTTGACATTGCCTTTCTTTGAGATAGGAATGAAAACTGACCTTTTCCAGTCCTGTGACCATTGCTGAGTTTTCCAAATTTGCTGGCATTTTGAGTGCAGCACTTTCACAGCATCATCTTTTAGGATTTGAAATAACTCAACTGGAATTCCATCACCTCCACTAGCTTTGTTTGTAGTGATGCTTTCTAAGGCTCACTTGACTTCACATTCCAGGATGTCTGGCTCTAGGTGAGTGATCATATCATCATGATTATCTGAGTCGTGAAGATATTTTTTGTACAATTCTTCTGTGTATTCTTGCCACCTCTTCTTAATATCTTCTGCTTCTCTTAGGTCCATACCATTTCTGTCCTTTATTGAGCCCATCTTTGCATGAAATGTTCCCTTTGTATCTCTAATTTTCTTGAAGAGATCTCTAGAAGAGATCTCTTTCCCATACTGTTTCTAGTCTTTCCCATACTCTTTCCCATCTAATTCTTAAATACCATTAAGTACTAATTGAACATTTAATGTGTTCCAGGAACTCCAGTAATTGGTTTACACAAATTATTTGATACACATGACAATTCCAATGTAAATTCATTACTTTTCTAATTTTACAGAGAAAAAAACTATAATTCTGTATATTTAGCATCGTCTCCAAACCATTGCTTGTGTATGGAGGCATTTGATTTGAACAAAGGCAATCTGATTCCAGAACCTTTGTTGTTAACCACCTGATCTTGCCACACATAGTTCTTTAGACTAGCATGAAAAAAAGATTGCAGAGAATATAGAACTCTTTAACAAGGCTTGCCTTCTATATAAATTAGTATTTTATTACCTGGGTCTTTTCCAGTGGCTCAGTGGTAGAGAATCTGTCTACAGTTCAGGAGACCCAGGAAACTCGGGTTTGATTCCTGAGTCAAGAAGAACCCCTGGAGGAGGTCATGACAACCCACTCCAGTATTCTTGCTAGGAAAACCCCATGGACAGAGGGGCCTAGTGGGCTACAGTCCATTGCATTGCAAAGAGACAAAGCTGAAGCAACTGAGCATGAGCATTCTGTTTTAGAACATGTGATTTCTCTAAGAAATATATTTGTCTAATAGGATTCACAACAGTGAATCATGGTTTAGACAGCTCTGCCAGTAAGTCTATAAGGAAACTCACCATACAATTTATTTTTAAAAAAGCATCATAGAAAACCTTACTGTGCTTTCCTGTCATCTCTTACTTGGGAAAGTGAGTTTGTAATTAATACTTTCTGAAAATGAATCTTTCAGACTATACACACTTGTACTACAACATAGAACCAGGAATACACTTGGCTTCTTCTGAGACTTTCCATTCATTTTAGGTCACACCCTAGTAAAGAACTCTAGGAATTACTGAATGGGAAAAAGCCTACTAATATCTCCCCAAAAGCCTTTCACTGGTATTTTCCTGATTCTGTGTTAAAAATTCCTGGCCTATTTATAGTCAACAAACTTCCTGACTCAATTGGCACCTAGTCCTGGGAGACTAAGATGCTGTCTGCAATAACTTGTGGGGTTACTTGGTTCGTATAGCTATCCCTTGTGATGTTTTTAATCTTATAGCACTGTAACCATTGATGTATCGCACCCTGAGCTTGGAAAATGGTGATGGGAGACATTTGGGGGAAAAGGATCTTTTGTTAAAGAAATATGGGTTACTTGTACTAGAAATATTAGATAAAAAGAGAAAAGTTTTATGTACCAAGTCATTTATTGATGTTTATTTTTAATGATGACACTTAGCAAATATTTCCCACAGTCAATAGTGACTTAATGGTGTGTGTGTGTTAGTCGCTCAGTCACGTCTGACTCTTTGCCACTCCATCGACTGTAGCCCACCAGGTTCCTCTGTCCATGGAATTCTCCAAGCAAGAGTACTGGAGTGGGTAACCATGCCCTTCTCCAGGGGATCTTCCCAATCTAGGGATTGGGCCCATGTCTCCTGTACTTCAGGCAGATTCTTTACCATTTCAACTACCTGGGAAGCTGACTTAATGGTAGACAGAGCAGTTGAATGTTTTACAACCATTAAAATAGCATTTATAAGATGGCTTAATAATATGGAAAATTCTTTTTATGAAGATTAGAAGAAAAGCAGTATATACAGATTATATATTTGGGAAATACACATACAAAGAAAACAGAAAGAATAACTGGAAACTCATCAGGAACTAGAATGATGGAATTGTGAGTAACAACATGTGCATTCTTTTCTCTGCTTCTGTGTGTTCTGTAGGTTTACCACAATGACCTCTTTTTTCTTTAAAATTTAAAACCACATTTTTTAAAAAGTGCATTTGGTGCACTAATATGATATTTTGACTAGTGCTTTCTCCTGAAATCAGAGAACCTGGCTGAGTTCAGTTTATGGATTATGCTAACTGAGCTCTAAAGGATCTTTTTGCATCTGCTCCCAATGATGATCTGGCCTGAAGGACTAGTTACCATCTTTGGCTAACCACCTTCAATTCTTCCTTCCTAAGAACACCCTGATGTTCCTTTGGGGCAAACCCTTATTGTATGAAGTCGGGTTTAAGGTAAGGCTGCTTTTCCACTCTTTCTCCTCTTCTAGGTTACCCAAATGCTGAGGCTTTACATTTTGACCTAGTACCTCTGGAACACAGTATTAGTATTTAATTTCTACTTGGCCAGACACTTCCTGCTACGGAGTCATTCCATGTTTCCTACTATTAACAGTTCTTTGGAGCTCTAGTGATGCCTGCTCATTTGTTAGCCTAGTTCTCCAGCCATCCATCAGTTCTGTGACTTCCTTCTTATCGTTTCAGCAAATTCTCTTCCATTGCATTGATCTAGAATTAGTTTCCATTGCTTTGAATCCAGAGTGCTGACTGATACATACAATGACAATCATTCTACATAGTGAGTATCAGGAATTACTTTCCTTCAGGTCCATAAAATTTAGCAAGAAAACATTTCAGTATCCAAATAAAATTAAAGGTAGAGGCTAACTGCCATAACATAATACTTCACCCAGAAAGACCTAGTGAAAATATCAAAAACCATGATACATCAGTTTAAAGCTTTAAGTGTTCTAATGTCCCAAATACATTTTAGACTTCCATATAAGCTGAGAACTAATTCTCAGATTAGCCATGAAATGGTGGACTCAGAGCGATCAAAATGTCATTTTCCAATTTGAAGCACACAGCTGCAGTGCATTGCAGGGTTCTTGATTATCTTATGCTCCTGGTTTAGTTGGGTTTTTTTTTTTTTTTTTTTTTTTGGTTGTTTTTCTGGCTGTTCTTCAAGACCTTTTGTTGCGAAGGACATAGACTTTGTCCAGTTTAAGCTAATCTCAGTGTTCTGAAGATAACCTGCTAATGTTCCAATTCTTTTGTAATTAAAATCTTCCTGGAGTGATTCATTGGATTTGTCATAACTCTCATGACTGCAAGGCCAAGCAGAAGACTCAAGCCTGTTTCCTGTAGTCTTTTACACAATAACTTTCCCCACAATAGACACAGCTCCTTCAAGCAGCTTTAATTCAGTGAATCCGGTGTTCTCTTAGAGGGTCTAGAAACCAAAGCAGCTTTTAAAACAGGAAGCTGATGTAATTGGCTTTGAGTTCTGTCCTAAAGAGATATTTTGATAGATTTGATTCTATTTGCTCAGCTAGCTGGTTAACTAGGATAACACAGTTGACTTGCAAATAGATTTCTTCAAAAGACTACAAACACAGCCACCCTTCCTTCAAAAACAGCAGTGGGAAAGGAGGCTCCTGGTTGTTACGGGACCAGGAGAACGCGTGCTTGTTTCCTCCTGTGTAGACTATTAGCCCCGTCCCTCCTTCCCTCCCCACTGCTTTCCCTCTCTCCTTCCTGCCCTCCTGGCTTACCCAGGGTGAGGAAAGCAGGAGCTGCTGCCAGGTCTCCTGAAAATGTGACAGCAGGGGGATGATACAGCATTTTCAGGACTCCAGAAAACCAAGAGCCTCTGCTTTCTTTTTAGAGCCAAAATCATGCCCTATGTGTTGTCACTGTTAACGCTGTCTAGTCCCAGAGATAAAACCTCTCTTCCTTATTTCTTCCCAGCCACGCCGATTCTCTCCTCCAAACCCTAAGCGGTGTCTCCTCATTCCTGTTCTCAGCTGAAGACTTTCTTCCTGGACTTCAGTGGTCATACAATGAGCTCAAGCTGCCTTTCTCCACCTTCCTTTCCCCTCACCTGGCTATGCTTACTTTAGGCTAATCATTCTCTTCCTTGCCCTGGTTCTCCTGCCTTCTGTTTCTGAGACATCCCTTGACTCAGGTGGCCTTTCTGGTTCTCCTCACCACCAAAAGTAAACCTTTCTCATGTCCTCATTTTGTAGGTACAATTTTGCATCAATTGTTTTATTTTTTTCTACCCTTCATATGGATCAGGTATTATTATTTTTTTATGTAAACACATTAAATGAAATTTAATATCCTTCTTTTCCATTCATCTTACAGCAAATGCAAAATTTATCTCAATGTTCCATGGGTTGATTGCTTTCTCTTTTTTATTTGTTTATTTATTTATTTATTTTCTTTACATTATCGTGTTGGTTTTGCCATACATTGACATGAATCTGCCATGGGTATACATGTGTTCTCCTTCCAGAACCCCCCTCCCACCTCCCTCCCGATTCCCTCTCTCTGGGTCATCCCGGTGCACCAGCCCTGAGCATCAAACCTGGGCTGCCAATTGATTTCACATATAATAATTAACATCTTTCAATGCCATTCTCCCATATCATCCCACCCTTGCCCTCTCCCATAGAGTCCAAAAGACTGTTCTATACATCTGCATTTAGAAACTGAATTGCAGTGCATAGAATAAATGATGAGTGAATGCTAGCGCTCTAGGGACAGTGCCAAGGTGCCTCCACCCCTTCCTTGCTGGGATGTGGGGTGGTGGTGGGGTCTTCCTCCATAAAGTAAGAGTTAGATGAGCAGGGAGATTAAGCAGGAGTCAGTGAGGGGATGTAGGTGAGTCTACCAAACCAAGAAAACAGGCTTTTGCTCTTATTTTTGCCAATTGGATAGGTAATACACACAAATCATGAAATTTTTGGAAAACAGAAAACAATAAAATAGGAAAAATACCCTTAGGTCCTTATCATTCAAATAGGAGCCATGAACATGATGGTTGGTACCTTTTCTTCTAATCATGGTTATGTGTATGGTGGGGGAGGAGGAAGTAATGAAGAAATAAGCTAGATTTCCTATTTTACTGTATATACAATTTTGAATGCTGCTCTTTTTTTTTTTTTAACTTAAAATTGTACTATAAGCTTTGTTTCACTCCATTAAAACTTTCCAAAACAGCATTTTAATGGTTCATTTAGTCTTTCTACATGAGTCCCTCCTGGTTTCTCTCGCTCCTGTGGTCACACAGTAATTTCTCTTGTTCATGCCTCCAAATCAGACTTCCTTCTTAGCACTCCCTGGGAATGATAATATTGATCACATTTGTAATCGCCATCATTTGTGTGAATTTAGAATGATCCAGTGCTCTCAAATGGTTAGGTCAAAAGTACCTAAACCCAAGATAGTCCAGGCATCATCTTTCACTGCCTTTGGGTCTCCCTTCTGTGTGTGTCACTAAGTGTTTCTGACTAATCTAGCAATCGATGTTCCTTTAAAACATAAAGAAGAATCCAAAGCTAACACTCCTTGGCTGAATCTACTCTGAACCTTATTTGACTCCTTTCATTGGGCAACAATTTCAGTCCCACACACTGTGAGTTATTGATTTTGCCAGTCATCATTTGTCCTGGAACTTTCCCTTTAATCAGGGTTAGGGAAGGGGTTAGGACATCATGTGCGAGACATTATTGATAGCTTCCCTTGCTGAAATAGTTAATTCAGAGTCAGCTTCTTTGCAAATCCATGCACGTTACCATTCTCACATCTGTATTCGCTCCTGTCATTATATCACATCATCAATATTATCATTATTCTTGATACCATTCACAATATGCTTTCTATATGTCAATCATTGTGCTTAGTGAGTTATGTTATTGAAATTTCACAATAACGTCCTGAGGTAAGTATTATTTGGATCCCTATTTCCAAGAATTTTGAAAAACAACAGCTAGTAAATGGGTGTGTTAATGACTGAACTAGATTTATCTGATTCTGGAGTGAGGTGTGTGATCTAAGAGAGAAGCAATAAGAGAGAGAAGGAAATTGGGAGAAGCACAGTTAGAAAAGAGAGAGATTGGAGAATATCTTCACACTAGGAGTATTTGGGACAGCTTATTAGCCTTTATGTTTCTTCACAAAACCATTTGGCAAAAGTTTAATGTCTATATTGGCACTGAGAATCCAAAGAATTCTATGAAAAAGGAAGATGTTATTCATTTGTACTCATGAATTCTATTTCCCTATATGTATTATGATTATACTGGTTGTTCTCTTTTCTCTACTAAATACAGATCTTTCTGATAGTTTTCCTTCCAGCCTCATTTAGTCCTTGAGACTAAGTGAAGTCCAAGCTGTTGTATTTTAGGCTTAGATGGGTGATGTTAAGGTCAGTCCACCAATGGATTTCTTGAGGTACAGTCATATACTTTAGTTTTACTTTTCTGTTTCTCTTTTATTTTTTCCTCCTCCTCTATCCTGGCACCAAGTAGCATGGAAAACATACTCTAATTTTAATAATATTTTAAGTTTTCTGTGCCTTATGATGTTCTGATGTCTTAAATTAATTTTGTGTCTGGGAGGAGACAACCTTTTGACAGCTAGCCAATTCTTAGAGGTAGTGAAGAGCCCAGCCTGGATCTGATTTTGATATGCAGGCTCACCAATCCAGAGCCAAATCTCCTCTATCTGGTTCCTACACCCCAGGAGGAAATATACCTCTGCCTTAATCATCCCAAGGCTAAGTGCCAGGCAACTAGAGATCACCCCTCTAGCCGCAAAGCAGTCAAAACTGTTGAATTTATCCAATCCTAAACTCTTTACCCAGCCCTGACTTGTCTTTCCTTTGGAAAGCCTAATAAAAAGGCTTGAACCTCTCCCCTGCTCCTGCTTTTGCTTCCTGGAAAATGAAAGTCACTCAATTGTGTCACTCTTTGTGACCCCATGGACTATATATAACCCATGGAATTCTCCAGGCCAGAATACTGGAGTGGGTAGCCTTTCCCATTTCCAGGGGATCTTCCCAACACATGGATCGAAGCCAGGTGTCCCTCATTGCAGGTCGACTCTTTCCTGGCTGAGCCACAAGGGAAGCCCTGATACCTAATGTTATTTGTACAGCTCTGCAGTGAGTCAGGCCTCGCTAGAGGAACTTGGAGTAACATTAAATCTTGTAATGAATTGACCTCTCCATGTCATCACTGAATCATCTTAAAAATTAAAACCTGGGCATAGAAAATGTTTAAGGTGTGATATTTGTGGCAGACATATTCTAAGGTACAGACATATTGTAAGGTCTTAGCCCCCTTCCCTTACATCTGCTGGTGTGAGTGTCCTTGTGGAACTTCATACCCTTAAGTGTGAACAGAGACTGTGACTTTCCTCTGCGTAATGGTTCCCTTTTTATTACAGGTCCTCTCAGTAACACCCCCACTTACATCTTTTGAAACTGAAGATCATTTTAAACACTAAGCCCTTTCAAGCCTCTCTAGGGCTTCCCTGGTGGCTCAGACAGTAAAGAATCTGCAATGCGGGAGACCTGGGTTTGATCCCTAGGTTGAGAAGACCCCCTGGAGGAGGGCATGGCCACCCACTCTAGTATACCTGTCTGGAAATCCCACGGACAGAGGAGGCTAGAGGGCTACAGTACCCCAGGTCACAAAGAGTCGGACACAACTGAAGCGGCTTAGCATGCACGCATGCCTTTCTCTATTGTAATAGAAATACCTGGAGGGCAGAGCTTAATTTCCTAATTAATTTCATTTTTGCATTTCCAGTGTTATAAGGAACAGAAAATGTTTACCTGGACTGATCTTTGATTGAACTGATAGATATCAGGTATAAGTACAATAGTATTTGAGGTATAACTGCTTCCCTTGTGGCTCAGCTGGTAAAGAAAACACCTGCAATGTCGGAGATCTGGGTTGAATCCCTGAGTTGAGAAGATCCGCTGGAGAAAGAAAAGCTACCCACTGCAGTATTCTGGCCTAGAGAATTCCATGGACTATATAGTCCATGGGGTCACAAAGACTTGGATATGACTGAGCAAATTTCACTCACTCAAAACTTTGAAACTTAGGGTACTGCACAGATAATTGGGAGAGACAGAAGTGAGGAAGCATGTACAGTGAATCCATTGTTCCTAGCTACCCCATTGGATAACTCTGCTGTAACCACTGTGGCTTTAGACTTCTAGAGGCCTCTTTGAGGATTTGGTCAAAGCAGTTAATTATTGGGCTTTAAATTATTTCATATTCAAGTCCCAGTGTTGTTCAAGTTTTTCCAGTTATTTTAGCCATGTTTTCAGAAAGTCTTGCTAATTCTATTAAATACATCAACCTAATGGGAATGGAGCAGTGGTGGAGGTGGTGGGTGGAGGGGCATATGTGAAGGAGAAGGGGAGAAGAATCAGCTAAAGACAAATGCATACAGACACACACCCTGAATCCATAGTAGTGGTCCTGTGTAGTCACAGCTTGCTTGCTCTGAGCATAATTCTCTGAATTGTGCACTGGAGTGAAATGTATAAGAAAAGTGAGGGGTGCCAGGTGTGATTGGGGTTAGGCTAGGCATTGCTAAAGGTCCCTTAATGGTTGTCGACTGGAACAGTCAAGGCCTAAGTTTGCCCTTTTCATTTATCTTTAAAGCAGGTTGAGTTTACAGGTAATTACAGGGTATCTTGGTTGTTTTCCTTTGATGTTTTCCTAGCTCGTGGAAGACCACTACACAAACAAAGCAAACCAGGAAGGAGAATACTGCAGGCTCTCTTTCTTTGCTTTTCCCAGCCCCAAAATACAGCTAAGGCTCAGTTCCTGGGAACTTCAGAACTAAATTCTGGCATCAGCTCTGCAATGAAAGTTACTCCCAGTGAATTTTGGAAAAGAGAGAACCACAACTGCCAGTCCACTATTCAGGTTGCTTTCATTGTCATCAGATGACAAGGAAATAAGGTAGAGTAAATCAGAATCTACATCTTATTTCTAAAACACTATAAAATTGGGTTCAAATGGAAATCTGTGTTTGAGGAAAATGCTACATGCATTTGATTCTAGCAGATATATTTAGTATCGACAGATGTATTGAAGGATGCCAGATGTGTTGGATGAAGCCAGATGTATAAGAGAAGTCAGATGCATATGTGTCTTCATCACACTTGAAAGGAAGAAATGAAAGATGAAAGTAAATATACATATAAATGCGGGGAGTGACCACGATGACACCAACAGTTAGACACGGGGGAAGCTCAGCTGTCTTTTCAGTAGTAAACCTTAGAGTCTACAAGTAGTGGATAAAATAGAAACGTACAAAACCCCTTACAGAGACTAGTAGTAGCTGACTGAGAGTACTGCCCACTGCGTTTTTATTGTAACGCCTTGGATGTCTCTTTTGTGCTTCTTTACTAATATTAGTTATAAGTGTTTAATTCCTTTGTTTAGCTTAATTTATTATTTTCTCTTAAGAAATGACATTTTATAAGTACTGACAAAATTAAAAATTTAATTTTCAAACACAATACGTATCTATCCTCATATTGAAGCAGAAAATATTATAAACAAGAAAAACACCCACTGGGGCCGTGTTTTCAGTCTAGTCTGTGTCTTTGTTCTCTCTCTGCAGAAGTGAAGATCTGATAAATTTTTCACACACCCTAAGTAATGCAGGGAGGAAGAGGAGAAGGCAATTTATACGAATAAGCCCATGAATGAGTCATAGCCAATGTCTCCTGCCACCTCCGAACCCCACTTCTAGTGCTGGGAGTTGGAGGGAAGGGTCAGCATAGAAAATTGACCATTTAGAACCGTACCAAACCAGAAATAACATGGTACAAAATAATAATGTGACATTTTACAAACTAATAAATACTAAACCTGCTTCTCACTGCCTCTCTGTCTTATTTCCCCAATGATGAGGACCAGGACATGGGCCACCCTTACAGAAGAACCAGAAGAGACTGTCAGGGGTTTCTCTAAGTTAAGGAAATGTCTGGCAGAAATGTAATTCCTTTTCTTATACAGGGTGATATAAAAGTGTATATGAATAAAGATATATTTTATTGGAATTGAACGTTGCAATTCATCTGCATACAGCATGTGTTGTTATACTGATAGCACTTGTCTGTTAAAATATGAAGTTCTCATTATCATTCTAGCTTTTATGGTTCTTTGAAATAAAAGTTCCAGAGCAAAATAATTTGACTTTCATAAGTGGTATGAGGTATTCACAGGGGGAATAGAAGATATCGATCTGTGATGATCAGATAAATCTGTGGAGCTATTTCCTAAGGCCAAGGTGGCAAAGTTTAAATCCCACCTCCATAGGCACCTTGGGATGGGAATCTAGCATCAGTGATTTTCAAAGATCCCCAAGTGATTCTAGTGTTAACCAGGTTGACAAAACTGGGAACAGAAAAACTAAGAAAACAAAATGTGATGGACTGCTAGTATTACCAGAGAAAGTCCTTTCTTGTAGCAAAATGGACTAAGAGCATGTAAACTATTTTTTTTTAATTCATCGGGCTATAGTTGCTTGACAATGTTGTGTTAGTTTCTGCTGTACAACAAAGTAAATCAGCTATATGTATACATATACATATATTCCCTGCTTCCCAGATCTCTCTGCCCCATCCCACCCATCTAGGTCACCACAGAGCATCACATTGAATTCCCTGTACTATACAACATGTTCCCACTGACTATCTCCTTTATACATGGTAATGATACATGTCAGTCTCAGTCTCCCACCTCAACCCTGCCTCGCAGGTCCACACACCCATTCTCTATGTCTGCATAGAGAATGCCCTGCAAGATTTGTTTTTCTTTTTCTGACTTACTTTCTTTTCTTTCTCTTTCTGTCTTACTTCATTCTATAAAACAAACTCTAGGCCCATCCACATCTCTGCTTACGTCCCAGTTTCATTCCCTATTATGGCTGAGTAATATTCCACTGTATATATGAACCACATCTTCTTCATCCTTTCATCTGTCAGTGGACATTTAGGTTGGTTCCATGTCCTGGCTATTGTAAATAGTGCTGCAAAAAACATTGGTATTTATGTCTAGGAGAGAGTGTGGAGAAAAGGGAATCCTCTGGCACTGTTGGTGGGAATATAAACTTATACAGTCACTATGGAGAACAATATGGAAGTTCCTTAAAAAACTAAAAATAGAACTAACATATGAGCCAGAAATCCTACTACTGGGCATATACCCTGAGAAAACCATAATTCAAAAAGACACATGCACCCCAAAGTTCATTGCAATACTATTTACAATAGTCAGAGTGTGTGAGTTTAATTCCAGTTAAAATCAATCAATTTATGCTTCCTTGCTAAGCACACTCTTGGATCTAATGTGGCTTCTTGTATTGTTCAGATTATTGAGGAATTTGGAGCTGATCTGTTAACACTAGTGATCTGGTTTATGAGATGCTTACATGTATCTGCATTGGAAGATGAAGTCTTTACCACTGGACCATTGGGGAAGTCTGTTTTATTGTATCTGAATCAATTAAATGGCTTCAGCTCCTATTGTCTTCTAAGATTGATCACACAATTCATTCCCCAACACCTGCTTACTTTGGAGACTCAAACCTTTGGGTTTAAAGGCTGTAGGAGATAAAACCAAAAGAATACAACTAGAACATTTCACCATGGGACAGAGACCTTTTCTTTTGGAGCTATCCATGGGAAAGTGAAAAGTGGAGTGTTAGTTGCTCAGTTGTGTCCAACTCTTTGAAACCCCATGGACTGTAGCCCACCAGGCTCCTCCATCCATGGGTTTTTTCCAAGCAAAAACAATGGAGTAGGTTGCCTTGCCTTCTCCAGGGGATCTTCCTGACCCAGGGATCAAACCCAGGTTTCCTGCATGGCAGACAGACTCTTTACCATCTGAGTTTACTTAGTTCTGACCTCTTGCGCTTTTTTCTATTCTTGGAGCCCATCCACAATAACATGTTACCTTTAAGCGTCATGTCTCTGTTGACTCCTCTTGGTCTTGACCCTTTCTTAAATGTTCCTTGTTTTTGATGATCCTAATAATTTAGAAGAATACTAGTCAGGTATTTTTTAAAATGTTTCTCAGTTTTGTCTGATTTTTGTCATCATGATTAGATTGGGCTAGTGATTTTTTAAAATATTTATTTATTTGGCTGTGCCTGGTCTTAGTTGCATTAGGTGAGATCTTCAGTCTTCATTGCATCATGCAAGATCTCATTCCCTGACCAGAGATTGAACCTTGACCCCCTGCATGGGGAGAGTGAAGTCTTACCCACAAGACCACCAGAGAAATTCCCGGGTTAATGAGTTTTGAGTAAAAGGAATAAGATCAAAGAGAAATTTCCAGTATGTCTTATCAAAGGGGTGTGTGTGTGTGTGTGTGTGTGTGTGTGTTCAGTCACTCAGTCATGTCTGACTCTTTGCATGCCTGTGGACTACAATATCAAATGACTTATCATTGTATCTATAGACCTTGATCACCTGCCTTAAGTAATATCTGTCAGTTTTATCCACTGCAAAGTTACTCTTCCCAGCCTGTTCCCACATTGTCCTCTTTTGAAAAGGAAGTCACTGTAGAGGGCCCACAGTGAAGGAGTGGAGAGTTATATTCTACCTTCTGGAGGGTGGGCTGACTGTAAGAAACGTTTTGAATTCTGTATGGAGGATTTGTCTCTTCTCCTCCATTTATTTATCACTTATTTGTAACAGTTTAGACTCATGGATATTTATTTTATACTCTAAGTTATAATCCACCATGACTTTATGTATTTTCTTCTTCAAATTGTTCCATCTTAGTTCAACAGGAGCTGTTTCACTGGACTCGAGTCCCTATCCATGTCCCCATCCTTGATCAGTGTGTGTGTGTTCAATTTTTGTCACTACCATTCCAGCCCCATCTTGTATATTTCCTGCCTTTGGAGAATCAAACATTTCTCCAAGAAAAATCGTCCCCAGAATAAAGAATAGCAGTGGAAACTAAGATCTGAATTCTAGATGTACTTGCTACTGGGATACTCTGGCTCCTGGGCATGCTAAGCTGCCGGAATGAAGAAATGCATGTTTGTATATATTTACCTGTGTATATACACAGAGCTATAAATATTACTATTTCTAACCATCTGTATCTATATTAAGCAAAACACAAATTTATACTGATGTCTCTGACTCTAATCCCTTACAACATAGATTATTCTAGTCTTTTCTGCTTGATCACCTATAGCCTCCCTCTCCAACAGTGAGAAACCTGGTCCCCCGCCAGCCATTTATTTAATTATTCAAATATATATGTATAATGGTATCAGAGATGTTAACTCATACCCAAATGGGAAATAATGTTATCTGGAGTATAACACTTTTGTATAATTTCTTCTGCCTTTAAATTTACAGACTCCACACATTTCCAAAATTACCCAGATTAGATTAGTGTCTTTTACCCTCATCCATTCAGTGAGGTTGTTTTATACATTTATGATACAAATTTATAGTTAGTTTTGTCACATTCTGCATACCATGCTAGGATGCTTCAGAATTCTAATTTTTAAAAAACTGTATACATTAAAGTTTACTCTTTATGATGTAAAGACCATAATGTATTTTGATTCATTACTTGCACTTCAGTGATTTAGCAGTAAATAAAATTATGTACATAAATTCCTTTAATATATGTCCTGGTGATTTTCTGAAGAGAAAGACTTTCTAGAAATGCAGATTTCACATCTCACACATTGATGCCATGTGATCTATACATGTTATTTAGTCTCTTTGGGCATCAGTATTCCTTTATGCAAAGTTATATATATTGTATTATGTAATTATAATATATCATATATAATTATAGAATATATAATTACATAAACTGTAACAGACTATATAAATGATATACTATAATATTTTAATATATCATAATATTTTAATAACTCTGATATCCTCTTCTTAGAAGTATGCATCTTATAATCTGGATGAACCTAGAGCCCGTCATACAGAGTGAAGTAAATCAGAAAGAGAAACAAATATCGTGTATTAACACATATATGTGGAATCTAGAAAATGGTATTGATAAACTGATCTGCAGGGAAGGAATGGAGACACAGACATAGATAACAGACTTGTGTACACAGCAGGACAAGGAGAGTGTGGGACGAGTTGAGAAAGTGTCATTGACATACATACACTACAATGTGTAAAATAGACAGCTAGTAGGAAGTGGTTATATAACATAGGGATCTGGTGCTCTGTGACACCTAAAGGGGTGGGGTGGGAGGAGGAAGGGAAACTAAGGGAGGAGGGGATATATATATATATATATATATATAATTAGGACTGATACCCATTGTTGTACGACAGAAACCAACACATCATTGTAAAGCAATTATCCTCCAATTTAAAAAATAATTTAGAAATTAAGAAAAAAGAAAGTTTTTTTCACTAGATTACTGAGGGTAAGATGATCCAGGTTCCTGCTGGGATCTCTGGCTGTCTCCACAGGCTCTACCCATTCTCACTTCTTTCTAAACTTTCATTCCTCACTTACTCAGCTCTAACCACGTTAGCCTTTTTGCTCTTCCTTGGATGGGTCAAGCCCTTTCCAGCCTTAAGGCCTGATCAATTTGCTCCTCTTGCTGGAACTGGCCTTGCATTTTTCTTAACATCATCATAATTCCCTTTAGTTGTAAGCTCTAGTGTGCTTTGTCACATGACTTTTCTCATCACTTTTTGTCCAATAGCCTGTCTTCTCAGGCTGTCTTTAATCTTTACCTAATTTAGTTTTTCTTCATAGTACTCAATTACATCTGAAATTATAGCATATATTTGTTACTTTACTTGTTGTCTCTTTCACTGAGATCTGAGTTCCCTGTGGAGAAAATGTTGTCTTCCTTACTTTGATATTCACTGGCTTATAACAACAATGTATTAATTCTTCAATAAATATTTATTGAATCAATTGATAAATAAAATAACATAATGTATGTAAAATGCTTTGTCTATAATCATTGTTCAGTGGACAGTATCTTCCTTTTACATTTCATAGGAAATATTTTCCTTCCCACAGTCTACGTCCCTGAACTCTGATTAATAAAGACCTAAATAATCTGATTTCATCCATTGGACTCTGTTACTCTTTCCTAGCCTAGGCCTTCCTGTCCTTGACAAGAGGCCATAGCATTTTTAAATGTCCCCTCCCTGTCATTAGTCATGGTGATTTTGGGGGTTCTGGATATGCTCATGTATCCAATTTTATCCAGGGTGTTGGATTTCTAAATGTCAGCAGAAGCTATCTTTCTCCATTTGCTTTTCACTATTGGATCTCCAGCCTGTAGCAGTATATCTCCTGGTGGTTATCATTTTGCCAGGTAGAACTTAATGGTGCTTTGATTTCCCCATTCTTCAAATGAAAAGGTCCTGCTATCACTGATTTCCTTTAAGATTTTGTAGACTAACAGTCTAAGTTTGCGGTGAATTGCCTGTCCCACTGAAAGTTTAGTAAAGTGTGCAATTTAGGAAAGTCTCTGACCAAGCTCGACCTTTCTCTAATTGGTGAGGCCCAGGCACCCAGGACCAGGGAGAGACATGGGATTCAGCCTTTCACCATGGCCCTTTTGATAGACTGTATGAGAGGGTCTACTTGCCAATAGGAAGGGTTTCAAATGATGAGGAGCAGGGCAAGAGTCAGAAGATTGAAGGAAACGAACAATCACCAGGTACATGCTGTGTATATGGCACTACTCTGGGACCAAGGTCAAGGACACTTGAGTAACTTTCAGAGCAATAAATGCCTAACAGCTCACACACAGAGTGCTGGCTTAGGAATATCTTACTGTTTTACCTCTTAAATCCTGCTGTGGTCTGAATGTTGTGCCCTCCCAAATTCATATGCTGAAACTTAATTCCAGTGGAGATGGCATTTGGAAAGTACATCCTTTGGAATGTTATTAGGTCCCCCTCACAAATAGAATTAGTGCCCTTACCCTTATAGAAGTGATTGGAGAAAGCTCCCTTGCCTCTTCCACTATGTGGGGTTACAGTGGAGCCACAGCTGTCAGTGAAGCTGGGCCATCACCAAGCACTGACTCTGACAGCAACTTGATCTTGGATTTCCCTGCCTTCCAAACTGTGAGAATGTTTGCTGTTTAGAAAAAACCCAACTATGATATTTTGTCAGAGAAACCCAGATGGACTAAGACAAGCCCTCTTTCCTGACTTTGTCCAGAATAGTGGTTCCCACACTTTAGACAGTCATGTGTACCACCTACCCCTTTCATGGATCACAGCCTTGTTATGGTGAAGGGGCTTGTGTAACTCAGTGAAGCTATGAGCCATGCCTTGCAGGGTCACCCAAGATGGCTGTGTCATAGTGAAGAGATCTGACAAAATGTGGTCCACTGGAGGGGGAAATGGCAAACCACTCCAGTGTTCTTGCCTGTAGAACTATGGACAGTATGAAAAGGGAAAAGGATATGTTGCCAGAAAATACCCCCTTCCCTCAGTTCAGAAGGTGTCTCGGAGAAATGTCAACAACCTCATATATGCAGATGATACTACCGTAATTGCAGAAAGTGAAGAGAAACTAAAGAGACTCTTGATGAAAATGAAAGGAGAGTAGGGGTGAAAGAAGAGAGTGAAAAACCTGTCTTGAAATTCATTAAAAAAAAAACTAAGTTTGTAGTGGCATCTGGTCCCATCACTTCATGGCAAATAAGTGGGGGTAAAGTGGAAGCAGTGAAAGCTTTACTTTTCTTGGGCTCCAAAATCACTGTGGATGGTGACTCCAGGCATGACATTAAAAGACACTTGCTCCTTGTAAGGAAAGCTATGACAAATCTATACAGTGTATTAAAAAGAAGAGACATCTCTTTGCCAATAAAAGTCCATACAGTCAAAGCTATGGTTTTTCCAGTAGTCATGTATGGATGTGAGAGTTAGACCATAAAACAGGTTGAGTGCTGAAGAACTGATGCTTTTGAATTGTGGTGCTGGAGAAGACTCTTGAGAATCCCTTGGACTGCAAAGAGATCTAACCAGTCAGTCCTAAAGGAAATCAATCTTGAATGTTCATTAGAAGGACTAATGCTAAAGCTCTAATACTTTGGCCACCTGATGCAAGGAGCTGATTTATTGGAAAAGACCCGGATACTGGGAAAAGCAAAAGTAGAAGGGAACAGCAGAGGATGAGATTGTTAGATAGCATCACCAACTTAATAGACATGAGTTTGAGCAAACTCTGGGAGATAATAGAGGACAGAGGAGCCTGGCATGCTATAGTCCATGAGGTAGCAAAGAGTCAGACGTGACTTAGCAACTGTTTAACATATTACCTATAGTACTTGAGTCATATCTGAGAAACACCTGTACTCTTATTTATTTTTACATTTTCCCCTAATATCAACTTATTTATTTTTTAATTTAATTTAAAAATAAATTTTACAATATTGTGTTGGTTTTTGCCATACAGCAATGCAAATCAGCCATAATTATACATACCTCCTCTCCCTTCCTGTAGGAGAATTCCCTGTATCTCAAACAGTAAAGAATCTGCCTGCAAGGCAGGAGATTGGGGTTCGATCTCTGGGTTGGGAAGTTTCTCTGGAGAAGGGAATGGCAATCCACTCCAGTATTCTTGCCTGGAGAATTCCATAGCCAGAGAAGCCTGGTGGGCTACAGTCCGTGGGGTCACAAAGAGTCGGACATGATTGAGTGACTGACAGAGTCCCCTCCATTACTAGCCTCCCTCTCCTGCCCCCACCATCCCTCTAGGTGATCACAGAGCCCCAGACTGGGCTTCCTGTGCTACATGGCAACTTCTCACCAGGTATCTGACTTACACCTGATAGTGTATATTTGCTGATGCTAATTTCTCTATTCATCTCACTCTCTCCCTCTCCCACTGTGTCCACAAGTCCACGCTCCACATTTGTGTCTCCTTTCCTTCCATGCAAATAGGTTCATCAATATTATTTTTCTAGATTCCATATATATGCATTAATATGTTATATTTGTTGTTCTCTGACTTACATCACTATTTATAACAGGCTCTAGGTTCATCCACCTCTCTAGAACTGACTTAAATTTGTTTCTTTTTTATGGCTGAGTGATATTCCATTGTATAAGGAAAAATCAACTTTCTTTTTAAAAATTGTATCAATTGATTATAAAAGAAAATGTTATATTGTTAATAAAACCATTTTCTTTTTTCATAGAAAGTAACTATTGATTTAAATTTATTGTTATATCACCTAAAATAATATCATATGCCACCAGCATCCTGAGTCCCTGCCTTACTTTGAGAAAGCTAGCATCTTTGTCTTCAACTCCAGACTATATGAAGGATGAACTTGGGCTCTCATTTTCTGTCTGATTTTTTAGGACATTCGATCATCCGGTTAGCCTGAACCCCAAATTATCTTGTTCCATTTTAATTGCCTGGTATTCCTATTTATTATTAGGAATTTCCACATTCCCCACTCAATTCTGTGGACTAGTTTGAGTTCTGTTTTTCAATAACAAATGATTTTAAAGTTAACACAGGTCTAACATTCTTTGCCACTGCAAAAGGCAACCTTCCTACCCAGTGTCCCATTTCTTCCACCTCAAAGATATAATTTCCCAACCAGAACTAGTCATTTTTAGATCTTCCTACCAGGCATGCGGAAGCTACAAGGAAAAAGAAAAGTGAAGAAATGAGAACATTCTTAAATTTGTCAACTATGAACCAAATACAAATCTAGATGCTCTATAAACCTGAACCCATTCAGTACTCTCAAACCATTCACTGCAATCCTCAATTTACAGGTAGGTAAAATGCACTAAAGAGAATGCAGAAAATCTGCAGAAGTAATGCATGGCTTAAGCTGAGATGCAAACCAAGTTGCATCTGACAATAAAATGTGTGTTTCTTTCAGTAAAAATCCTGTAGGAGAGAGTCCATTGGCATTTCAAAGACATGATATGCAGAGTTGATAATCCCTCTTAAACTGACAAAAACTCAATCATTTTTGTGATTCAAATAGCTACAAAATATATGTGTTTCTGATTCAAGCTGCACTTAAGGTATGAAAAGACTGTTTTCAAAGAGCCATTTAATGTTCAAGAGCCTTATAAATAGGATCAGGCGACTCAAGGTGGCTAACTGAGAAGATCTATTTCTTGCTTCAGTCTTAAATGTGCTGAAATGATATCCAATTCATAATGCTACTATTGATATGCCTGGAGGGTAGAATCCTGTGACTACTTAATCTCGTGTTCCCTCAGAGCAGAGGACTGAATAATCTTTCATTGTGTGAGGGCATCATAATTCACCAGAGCAGTTCTTTTTGGATATTTAAGTTGATTTCCTTTCTTTGCTTATATGAATAATCATATTATTTATTAGTTTTAAAGTTCAATTTGATAGGTAAGGATGATATTTCATTTTATAATTGATTTATCATTTATGAGTTTAAAAGTAAGTGTGTATAAGAGACATGAATTTCTTTCTTTATACTTTTTGGTACATATAATTCAACATCTATTTGTTTGGTTGCCTCTTTCTCATTGACTTGCTGGCTTAATGAAGACAGAGACCTTGTTTTTGCTGTCCAATGCTATATTCCTAAATTCCACAATAATACCAGGTACAAAAATAGGCAAAACTAAATAACAGAGGTCTACTGTGGTTTACCAAAGAGTTTTGTCAATGATTGACTAGAACTTTCCCTGGAGTGAAAAGTTACAGAAGCCAGTACAAAATCTGAATGTAAAGTTCATTTTTCCTGGTCATCCAGATCTCAGGCTACATGATTTCTGGTTGTCACATAGATCTTACACAGCGGATGTGGGTCTGAATGTCCACTTTCTCAATGTAAATCATAGAGAATCAAAGAGAACATAAAAGTCTGATACTTCTTCTTTAGGCCTTTAAGTTTTGATTTACAAAATTCTCTAGAGAAGCAAGAAATGAGCAAATGAATAAGTATTTGTTTAATTGTCCAAACTGCTAAAAGAATTTGTGAGTCATGAAGAAGAGACAACTGAATGAGAAGCTGTTATATAGATTAACATTTTACCTTTTCCAAAATTTTACCAAAAAAAATGCAGAAAATATAAATGTTCTAAGTTCTGTACACTTATTAACTCAGCTTATCCTCAATCTGATCTAATTATTCCCTTTATTCAGATGAGAAAACGAAGCCACAGAGAGTTTTAAACATAATACAAGTGCTCATAATAGTCAATGCATTAAATAAATCATGGCATAGCCACATAAGGTAATAAGATGAATTCAACAAACAAATCTTTATTAATTGACATGGAAATATGTTCAGTACATTGTTAAGTGAAAAAGCAGATATTGATATAACATCAGCTATATGATTAATTTATGTAACAATTTCCCTATGTTCATCTATGCTTCTATCTATCTTTCCCTTTTGTAAGATTCATAGATCATCTATTTTTACATATTTCTATTTATATAAATATATATCTGGAAAGTGTTTTCAAAGTAACAACAGTTTATTTCTCAAAGAAATTGGTGTGGTTAATTTTTTATTGATAATTTTATGGATTGCTTGAATTTTTAACTGCTTTCTCATTAACAAAAATATGTTGCTTTTCAAGATAAGTATTTAATACAGATATGAATACAAATATGTTATAAAACATCATGTATTAATGTTTTGTATGTTTGTATGATATAATTAATTTTTATGTATATTCTGAAATATATATACAGTATAGAGTTAACAGTATTTTTGTGTTGCAGGCAACTTTAAAAATATTTATTTATCTGCATTTTGTAGTTTTTCTTCATATTATACTCATGTAATAAGCATGACCCATAAAGACATTCAAAACAAAAATGTCAGCTATACACAGCCCACACAGTAATCCTTTTTGATCTGTAAACTCATTGAATAGAGATGTTATATATGCCTCTTCAAAAGTAGCTTTAACAATCACTTCTGTGTCATGTGTGTTTGTAAAGAATCTCCACATTGGACTTCTCTCCCTTTGTACTTTGTCCTTCCCATCTCTATATTTTTCTCCGTTCTGCATTTTTTCAGCAGATTCTGGATTTAAACTTATCACCACTAATTCTATAGTGTTAATTCTGCTCTTTGTTGCTTTTAATGCATATTTCTATTCTATTATTGTGTTTTTAATCTCCTTATAATCTTTCTTTATCATGTCAAACTCCTGTTTTTATTTCCACCTGCCTCTCAGCCAACTCCCCTCTTATCTCAACTTATTTTCATATAATCTCATCTTTCATCTCTTTATTCAGAGGCTGTAGTTTTCATTTCTATTAAGATTACAAAGCAGACAATTTCTGCAACTTCTGTTTCCTTTAGTAACTTTTTAAACTGTTCTTTTTCTGCATCTTGATTGCTCTTTCTTCCTTTTAATGTGCACAATATTTTTACTGGAACAATTTATTTTTCTGTTTTCAGTGTTATTATCTTTAAACAAAGGGGGTATCTATTGATGGTTGACGAGTACTATCATTTCCTTCCACTCAACCCTACATTGCAGTTAAAATCTTCTTTCCATATCTTGAGCAAAAGGTTGGTTGATATTTATGACTCAACATCAAGTTGTCTAGTGGTGTCTAGTAGTCAATGGTGATGTTGAGGTATTTAACATCTATTTTTGAGGTATCCTTGACTTGCTGTGAAGAGGCAACATACTGTAATAAGTAGGATATTAGATGTACATATGAAAATAATACATTCAAATTCTGGGACTACCAATTCTTGGAAGAGTCATTTGATCTCAACAAAACCTATGTTATTTATAAAATGAACACTATAATAGCATGTACCTTATTGTATCATGAGAATTGATATTGATAGCAACCCACTCCAGTATTCTTACCTGGAGAATCCCGTGGACAGAGGAGCCTGGTGGGCTGCTGTCCATGTGGTCGCACAGAGTCAGACACGACTGAAGTGACTGGCAGCAGCAGCAGCAGCAGTGATATCAAACATGTACTGTACTTCAAACATTAACTCACACAATCAGCCTGACAGTTTTATGCTCATTTGATATGAAAAAATTATGGTAATTAAAAATTATGAAAAAAGTGAGGTAGCAACAAATTAAGCCATTTTCCCAAGGTTACACAGCTTGCAAGATGTAGAGATGGCATTAGAATCCAGGCCACTTGACTTGCAGTAAGTGCTCTGTATTTAGCATCTGATGTTTGTTTGTTGTTATTATTACTAGGTGGAGCATGTATTCACGGATGGTTGAAAATAGTGAGCAGCTCTTCCATTGCCTGAAACAATAAAGGCAAAACTTGGAGTTCCACTAACATAGCTTTTTTAAAACTTTTTCTTTTCACACTGTTTTCTAAGAGGAAAACTTGTGGTAGCTTAACTTCTCTGCCAATGGGTGTGTAGAATTTCTGAAATTTATAATCCCTGAAATTATTTAGAAGACATCCAAACTGGAGAATCTGGAATCTGGAGTGTAATATGTAGTGTGTTTGTGTATTTGTGTGTGTGTGTGTGTGATCCTTCTCATATGATACACCCATCACTGACACACACATACACACAAGAGCTGCTTTAAAATCCATGTCTCATGTTCTTTTGGATAAGGCTATGGCCATGAAATATATTTCTGGTTGGTGGTTGTCACAGATTCTTCTCTTCTGAGCCAAGGCCTAGGCAAGTGCATTGATGAACCTCTGTGTCTTTCACATTGGCAATATTGATCTCCTGCAAGTAACAAGGTATATGTTAATGTCACTTGACAATTGTGTTTCTCTTTTCCACTCCATGAATATTATAATTAGAGGAAATTCCTCCAAGATTTTGGCAGTAGATTAGTTGTCAATCTTAGTTTCTTGGTTTATTATGCTCTCTCATTTCTTTCTGTGTTTTCCTTGATATATATGATGAAAACCACAAAGTCTAAGATGGGGAATGTACTTCAATCACTTTCTTAAGCTCTGCTCTCTTCTCAGTTCCACCCCTGCTTTCTGACAATTCACACACACACACACTCACACACAGTTGGAAAACCTGAATATATATTAATGTCAATGTAGTATAACAACAAAGAGAGTAATGCTAATATTTTTTGAGAAATAGAATTAAGTCCTTGAGAAACCTTGCTATGTGCCCCTTTGTCTGTGATGGCAAGAGAGTCTAAATCTAAATAAAAATAGTTACAGATGCAGATAGGTTTATGGACTGGAGGGTTAAAAATTTTTAGAAATTTTCTCTTCCCAAAATCATCAGCAAAATAGTAGGATATGAAGCCATTCACAGAGAGTGAGAGAGGTTAAGATTGGATTTATACTATTAGAAACCTGGCAAAAGACTGTAAAAGGTACTATTTGAAATAAAGAAGCACCACAATTTTATTAGGATAAAGATCTGCCCAGTGTGACAGAAAAAAATGATGGCAGCTTAAACAGGGAAGTGTATATCATTTGGAAGCAACAATCTCAGCATAAGCAACACAGACTTACTTAGTGGTCTCATAGTCTTGGGAAACAAAACTCTCTGTTTGTTTGCTCTCTGCTTTGCTTTTACTGAAATCATCCCAAATCATTTTCTGTCATGTCCATACTTCAGGCAAAAAGCCAGAGGATGAAGACACTAAGGACAACAAATTTGCTGATTTTAAGGCCACTCATAAGGAGTTAAACACATTCTATTATAGACAACTCAGTGTGGTCACACCAGCTGCAAAGAAGGCTGGGCACTTTTTTAGTCTGGGCCGCCACATGCACAATTAAGACTTAGTAGTTCCCTTATGGGACTTCCCAAGTAGACCTAGTAGTAAAGAACGCACCTGCAAATGCAAAAGATGTAAGAGACAATGTGTTTAATCCCTGGGTCAGGAAGATCCCCTTGAGGGGGGAATGGCAACCGACTCCAGTATTCTTGTCTGGAGAATCCCATGGACAGAGAAGCCTGGTGGTCTACAATCCAAGGGGTTGCAATTCCGTCATTAAAGTGGGAATGTGAGAATGGAAATTGCAGAAAACAGCATTCTATATTCTAGTCAATAGGGACCATAGCTTTACTGAGTCCAACCAAGTTGTGGAGGGAGTCAAATTTGCTTTTGGAAGGTTTTCTCTTTCCAGTTACCCTCCACATCCAATGTTTTCATGATTTTCCTCAGATGCTTAGGGACTTTATCTGCTATGTGGGGCAGGAAAATTAAGATCTATCTCAGCTTCCCATTTTTACTATTCTTTCAGGTCTAAGCAGCTGACCTCTGCTTGGACATTTTCAGAACAAGAACTCAGGATTCCACTGGATTGTCGGACAGTTTTCATTTTCAGAATTTTCTTTTTACGGTCAATTGGATGATGTTATAAATAAGAATATGCAGATAAAGTCCGTTGCATATTCAACAATCATTCTCCCTTTTTCCCCTGTTAACAAACTCCAGTTTATTCATGTTGTACAAGGAGATCCTTTGACTGTATGGCATTTAGACTCTTGCTCCAGAACTCAACATGAGTGATACAGTCCAGTTATCACTGTAATATTTCCCTTGACCAGACGTGTTACCTGGTTCTGAGACAACAAGAGAAATTGAGGAAAAAGTAACTGAAGATTTTTCTCCCAAAATTAAAAAGAAAAAAAAGTAGCTTTACTAACATTATTGGCTAAAGAGTGCAAATTTTTAAATCAGGGAAAAACAGGCAAAATCAACTATCAGCTTAGTTAGACTGGTTGAGTACCACATACACTGATGCTCTACATATGCAATCTTTTTTGACTGCAGCAATCAGATTTAAAACTTGGAATTCAGCTAGAAACCAAGGAATCAAAGAGTCAGTGCCTGAGGGCAGGACACACACTGACCTAGCTACATTCAAGAGAGTATTTCAGGACCTAGAAGCAGTATTTCAGGACCTAGAAGTGATCCTAGGGAAAGTAAAGAAGGTTAAGGTGTTCAGAAGGTTAATGCATAGACAACATGAAACAGACAGTTAAGGAAATAAGAGTACATCTAGTAGAGAGACCACCAGGTAGAAAATTCCTGCTGGATGACTCACAAGGAGACTTATAAGCTTGTGGGTTTGTGAAATCCAAAAGTGGAATTCTAGTTCTTATGAGGCTTCCTTAGGTCTATATATAGCAAGGTGAACCCACCAGTGAAGCTGAGGGAGCAAGTTACCAGACAGAACTTGGAAGGAATTTAGGTACACAACTATCCAGGGGCTTAGTTTCTGGAACCCAAGTCCCAAGAAAGGACAGCATGTGTTTGAACTAGGTATGCGACTCTGAAGTCTGAAAAAAAGTGAAATTATTAGTTGCTCAACTGTGTCTGACTGTTTACGACCCCATGGACTATAGCCCTCCAGGTACCTCTGTCCATGGCATTCTCCAGACAAGAATACTTGAGTGGGTGCTGTGCTGTGCTGTGCTTAGTCACTCAGTTGTGTTCCACTCTTACTTGAGTGGGTATCCGTTCCCTTCTCCAGGGGTCTTCCCGACTCAGGAATTGAACCCAGGTCTCCTGCATTCCAGGCAGAGTCTTCGCTGTCTGAATCACCAGGGAAGCCCTCTTTGAAGTCTACTGTTCTATACTAGAAAATCTGGTTCCCTGAGTTCATTCCTTGGGTTAGGAATATATCCTGGAGAAGGGAATTGTTACCCACTCCAGTATTCTTGCCTGGAGAACTCTATGGACAGAGGAGCTTGGTGACCTACAGTCCACGGGGTCACAAACAGCTGGACACAACTGAGTAACTAACACTTTCACTTTGCACTTTTCACTTTCTATATTGGAAAACATTGGCACAGAAACATCATTTTCTCCTTCTTTACTCTTCATCTCCTCTCCTTTATTCCAGGACCAGCTGTGATTTGATCTTTGATTTCATTTTTCACTTCACTGCACAGAATGCAAGGTCTTAGTTTCCTGACCAGCGATCGAACCCATGCCTTCTGCATTAGAAGGGCAGAGTCTTAACTCTGAACTGCCAGGGAAGTCCTCTTTGACTTCATTCTTTACTTTGCTTTTGCTACTACCTTTTAGATTCAGGGATTACAGTATTGAGAGTATTGACTCTCAATACTCCCTAAATTCTTTGCCTCTAATATTCTTTAGATCTTTGAGACTTTTGCTTATTGTTTGCTTTCTGGCACCCTGCAATGTAATCCCCAGCCTGGATGTATTTCTATGTAGCTGGCACCTTGTTCAGGCTTGCCTGAGCCCCCATTTGAGTTGCATTTGATCAACGGTCAGGCAGATTGGGGTCATCCAGTGGTGTTGTCTTAGCTTTGTCACTTTCCCCAGATTGGGGATAGTGTTTCAAGAACCAGTTTCAGAAATATGGAAGACTTTTTCACAGTTAAAAATTGAGGCTCCCTGCCTTAGTGGTAGAAAACAAACAGGCAAAGACCAGTTGCTAATCAGTGTTACACTAAATAGCCTTCTGAGGACCCCAGTGACATGCTGAGAAGTAGTGGTTGATTTTTTCAGATTCCCACTTTGGGTTGGACATTTTTAGCAATAGAGAGAGAAGAATGTTTTCCTCCCCTGATTATATTAGTTGAGACAATACCAGAGGCTTGATACTCCGCTTGGCATCTAGTCATATCATCCTGTCTTGTTCTACTTGTCAAACAAGTTTGAATGTGTCACCAGCATCCTGACCAATTCACCCTGCCTGGTATTTCTTGGCCCTGGACATCTGGAGAGTTGAGGCCCTGCCACAGGGCCTTGAATTTTCATTCCCTTGAAGTCCCAGAGATGGCATGTCTCTGTTTGAAAGGAAAAGACATTGGATATTTGATCATCCCATCTCTGAACTCCCAATTCTCAGTCACATTTCATTTTCTCCTTCAAAAATGATTAGGCGCTCTGCTAGCAATGGCCTCTGTGCTCTGACCTGGACATATCACTATGTTATCTGGCTTAACTAGCTCATATTTTCCTGTGTCCCCTTTGATATCAATAAGTTATTCCTGTTCTCTTCCCTAATATTCACAGTTCTTTTTTCACTCTATCTCTCTTCCTCTTTCCCTCCTTTGTATGCATGTCTATTCTTTAAAACTCCTTATATATCCTATATGGCAATTTTCCCCTAGTGGTGGCAGAAAAGAGACAGATAAGCTATTGCAAGCTTTCTTTCCAAGATTCATAAATTCATAATTACATTTCAACAACAACAAAAAATATTGATTGCTAAACATTTTCCCAGGTCTTGGTGATAAAGTGATTAAAAAGACAATTCCCATCCCCAGAAGAGCTCACAGTTCTATGCAACAAACAAAAGCAAAAAAAAAAAAACAGAGATGCATAAACAAATACAATACAATGGGGTAAATACTATAGAAGAGCTATGCATAAAACCTCTGTCTGAAGAATAAGGAAAAGCTATAGACTAAATCCAATAATTGAATGCTTTTCTGCCAATATACTCAAAAAACTCATTGCAAACTACAGAATGATAAAAATAAAGATAACTATTTTTTTTTGTGAAAAAAGTAGACTTCAAGACTTGTGCCCAGGGTCACTTAACATGTTATGATAATGCTTGGATATTATGTATCAAGAAAATGAACACTAGTTTCTCCTGTAGATAAAGCCTCACAATCCAGTGGCTTAATACAACAAAAGGGTCTCCCTCTTTTCTTTTGATGCTGAAACAGACTAGCTCGTCTTCATCCACCACATGGATATGCCATTTGCAACACATGAGCTCCAAAACTGTTCTAACAAGAAAAAAGAGAGGTAAAGGAAACATACTGGTACTTAATTGCCTTGCCCTGGAAGTGACAGATGTCACTTTCTCTCAAATTCATTGGCATACACAAGCCTTATTGCCCTGATATGAGAAATGTATTAGAATACATGAGATGTATTGAGTGCAAACTCTCTTTGCCATACCTTACCTTCTGTGGGAATCCTACCATCAATGGATGTTCTTCAGTGCCTGCTGCTGGAGATGGTAAAGCAGGATGATTTGAATGGATGAATGGACAGACAAATGGATAAATGTGAGTTACCTTCTACCTAATCAATCATTGTTAGTTTACCTGATCATCTCAGCTAGGCTGGTGCTTATTTTCTACCTTTCTTTTTCAACACAATGACACTCTTCAGCTGAAAGGCATGACCATCCTTGTGTCCATTGGAATTCAGAAGAATTTTGATAGTGCAGCATGGGACATCACTGTGTTAATCATTTTGTGACTACTACTGCAGAATAAAAGGCCTGGCATAGTAAATAATAGCATTAGAGCTGTCTTTGAAAGAAAAGGTCAATATTATACCTACATGCTGATAGGAGAGATTAATATGCTCTTACTGTTATTAATAATAGTAATTAGGTTATATTGCTTTAGCTGATCTGTAGGTCCCATTTATAGGAACAGCCTAATGTTCTTCCTGAACATGACTTGGCATATTTCACCAATCATTGCATGCATTGAAAATTGGGGCCAGGATCTTTCTCATCATTATTAGCTTTTTGGTGCTTGGATTTTGTATTTGTATTGGATTTATTTTTTTACCACTGAAACAGTTAGCAAGGATTTTGTGTGAAAAGCCGAAAACCTTTTCATAATAGCATTTCATATTGGGGTGGAGGGATAACTGTAGATCTTTGTATATTTTGCATCATTTAGCACAGCCGCTGCTCAAATTAGGAGGACAGGCATCCTTGTCAGGACAATTAACACTTGCAGCAGAAGATTCTTCTTATCCATGGGGGAAAAAAGTTTAAATTGAGGTTGTCAAATAAAGAAACTTTCTCAGTATTGGAAACAGAGACAGGAGAGAGGAAAATAGTACACTGGCTGTTTGATGACCAGGTAATTAATCCCTTTTTGTTATGGTTTCTCAAGATCACCCTAAGTACTGTCCAAAAGGTTTGCAGAAACATAAAATGTGCCGGGATGAAAAATCCTTGTTTAAAGGCAAAACACATGCAAGGTAATTTTAAGAGTATCCTCATTCCATTAAATCCCCTCCATGTTCTTCCTCTGCTTTGGAAACTTTCACTAATATTTCCACTTTTGGATTAAGGCACTAAAGGCCTCTATTAAAATAAACCAGTGTTACCTAGCAGGGATAAACCACTTCCTCTTTATCATTAATGTCTTACTGTGAATAATTAAAATGAGATTTCTTCCCTTATGAGGCCTTAAGAAATAATAGTGGTGATGTTTGAAAACTGAAAATTGATGGCATTCCAGAGTTTACAATGCTAACTGAGTTATTTATTCATGTGTTTTTTAGGCTAATCATGTGTGATAAGGTAGGCAGAAGGGAGGGTTCTTCTCATCAAACAGAGGAAGAAACTAAGGCTCTGATAAGTGAATGAATTCAAGGACTAGATTAAAGAGTAAGTTAACTGTGGGGAGGAGGAAGGAGAAAGAGGAAGTAGCATAGAGGAGAGTCACTTCTTGTTGGACTGGAGAGAGCATATTGAATTTCAAAGAGATATTGAGAGTTTGGAGGGTCTTGAAGACTGTTTTATTAAGAAAGAGTTTACTAACAATAGTTGCACTGTCTACCTTTTCTTAACTGTCTATTACCTGGTAAGCACAGACTAGAGTCTTCCACACCCTATTCTATCCATTTTATCTTCTCTATAATCCTACGAGGTGGATTATATTCCACATTTGCAGATGAGGAAACAGGGGTCTGAAAATTTTAAAAATCTTGCTCAAGGTGACTCAAGTAAAAGCGGCAAAATATTTTCCCATTCCTAAACCCCACGTTCTCACAGCCACATGCTACTGAGCAAGAAAGCAAACAAAGAAAAGGTCATGGCAGGGCCTTGAAAACAAATTTCCCTTCCTTCACATCTGTCTCAGGCTTGGCTTCTCTGCCCTTCACCTTTCCATTAACTCTGTAATCCTGCAAAGAACAAAAATTGGATCACACCCTGACCAAAGGGAGGGTTTAAAAATTTCTACTTGGATACTCTTTTTCAGTTTTCAAAGTTTCTTACCTCCTTTCAGACTTGTTACCTGGAACATTTCACAAGTTTATTCCAGTCACTTTTCTATTGTTGTTGAAGTAAAATAATGAGTTTGGTTATTATTATTTTTTTTTTTAGTAGCAAGGCAGTTTTTCCTCCCTTATTGAGAAATATGATTGTCAGCTATTTCCCTCCTATGTCCAGAATTACCCCCAATTATCTTTAGATGCAAAGCAGCCAATCAAAAGTTTCTGATCAGATTTCTTTCCCAAGCAAAAAGTCATTAAGGGCAATGAGTGAATGATATAACAGAAGACAGGCAGTTTAACTTCCCCTTAGCATTTGCTAACATGGTTGCGGTACACCCGAATTACACTCTCCTTGATTGAAAGGTGGCCACCTCTTGGGTGAAATATGGCAGCTGGCTAACACTGTACATTAATAAAACATGATCATCTAAGAAGCAGCAGGTAATGATGAGCTGTATGTAATTGACAAGGCAGACAGAGGCTCAGAGAGCTCAGGGGTGTTTTTTGAATTTTCATCTCTCTGCTGAGCAACCTTGAACAGGCTGCTTAATTTCTCTATTACTCAGTCTCCTCATCTGTAAAATGGGGATAATAACACTTACCTAGGTCGCAGAGGCATCGTCAGAATTAATTAACTCCTGTAATGTCCTCGGAGATCCTTGGGTAAATGGTGCCATGTGATTACAAATTAGTATCCTTATTATTCTGACACTTGGCCCACCAATCAAATGCAGTTTTAGCTGAACTGAACAGAGCGATGGATTCTGCAACTGTATTCAGTGGCATTTTGCCCTGAAGATAAAGTCTGTTGCACACAATGTCTCCCTAGAGCAAGCTTAAGCCGGTAGCAGTACTGATGTAGGTGATCTGCCTGCCAGGATGCACAGGGGCAGTTTAACTAGAGCTAATTATGGCCAGCAGTAATGTCAGAGCCAGAACTCACTTCTGATTCTGATGAGAGGTTCAAAGAAACGATTTCTAAACCAGATAATCAGGCAGAATTTTCAGGCACCATTGATATGGGTAGCATACTGAAAGATGTCAGGACACCTCAAATTTTAGAGGAAGGGGACTTCAACACTTCTCTAGAAGGGAAGAGAATCTGAAAGAATTGTTAAACTTGCAAACTGCCCATGGTGACATTCATCACTTATTTATCTTGGCTATTTTTCTGACAGTTGCCCAAATACTGTTTGTTCTTAGGACAGAAATGAAGGAATGGAGGGAGTTGGCAAGAAAGACAGATTTGAGATGGAGCTCCCAACTTCACAGGGGCTTTCCTAGTGGCTTAGACAATAAGCATCAGCCTGCAGTGCAGGAGACTGTGGTTCAATACTTGGGTTGGGAAGATCCTCTGGAGAAGGGAATGGCAACCCATTCCAGTATTCTCACTTGGAGAATCCCATGGACAGAGGAGCCTGCCAGGCTGCCATCCATGTGATTGCAAACAGTCAGACATGACTGAGCAACTAAGCACATATGCTCAACTTCACAGGAGTTTTTGATCTAAGAGAGACCAAGAGAGACATATGTAGACAATACACAGAGAGTAGAGGAAGTAGATGAAGAGGCTCTGTACAGTCAGCAAAAACAAGACTGGGATCTGACTGTGGCAGATCATGAACTCCTTATTCCCAAATTCAGACTTAAATTGAAGCAAGTAGGGAAAACCATACCATTCAGGTATGACCTAAGTCAAATCCCTTATGATTATACAATAGAAGTGACAAATACATTCAAGGGTTTAGATCTGATAGACAGAGTGCCTGAAGAACTATGGATGGAGGTTCATGACATTTTACAGGAGGTGGTGATCAAGACCACTCCCAAGAAAAAGAAATACAAAAAGGCAAAATGGTTGTCTGAGGAAGTCTTACAAATAGCTGAGAAAAGAAGGGACTCCCAAAGGCAAAGGAGGAAAGGAAAGATATGCCCATTTGAATGCAGAGTTCTAAAGAATAGCAAAGAGAGATAAGAAAGGCTTCCTCAGTGATCAATGCAAAGAAATAGAGGAAAACAATAGAATGACAAAGACTAGAGATTTCTTCAAGAAAATTAGAGATACCAAGGGAACATTTCATACAAAGATGGGCACAATAAAGGACAGAAATGGTATGGACCTAACAGAAACAGAAGATATTAAGAAGAGGTGGCAAGAATACACAGAAAAGCTATACGAAAAAAAGATTTTCATGACCCAGGTAACCACAGTGATGTGATCACTAACCTAGAGCCAGACATCCTGGAATGTGAAGCCAAGTGGGCCTTAGGAAGCATCATTACGAACAAAGCTAGTGGAGGTGATGGAATTCCAGTTGAACTATTTCAAATCCTAAAACATGATGCTGTGAAAGTGTTGCACCCAATATGTCAGTAAATTTGGAAAACCCAGCAGTGGCCACAGGACTAGAATGCATCAGTTTTCATTCCAATCCCAATGAAAGGCAATGTCAAAGAATGCTCAAACTATCACACAATTGCAATCATCTCACATGCTAGGAAAGTAATGCTCAAAATTCTCCAAGCCGGCCTTCAGCAGTAGTGAACTATGAACTTCCAGATGTTCAAGCTGGATTTAGAAAAGGCAAAGGAACCAGAGATCAAATTGCCAACATCCATCGGATCATTGAAAAAGCAAGAGAGCTCAAGAAAAACATCTACTTCTGCTTTATTGACTATGCCAAAGCCTTTGACTGTGTGGATCACTATAAACTGTGGAAAATTCTTCAAGAGATGGGAATACCAGACCACCTGATCCGCTTCCTGAGAAACCTGTATGCAGGTCAAGAAGCAACAGTTAAAACTGGATGTGGAACAGCGGACTGCTTCTAAATCAGGAAAGGAGTACATCAAAGCTATATATTATCACCCTGCTTATTTAACTTATATGCAGAATACATCGTGTGAAATGCCAGGCTGGATGAAGCATAAGCTGGAATCAGATTGCCAGGAGAAATATCAGTAACCTCAAATATGCAGATGACACCACCCTCATGGCAGAAAGCAAAGAAAAACTAAAGAACCTCTTGATAAAAGTGAAAGAGGAGAGTGAAAAAGTTGGCTTAAAACTCAATATTCAGAAAACTAAGATCATAGCATCTGGTCCCATAACTTCACGGCAAATAGACTGGAAACAGTGAGAGACTTTATTTTTGGGGGGCTCCAAAATCACTGCAGATGGTGACTGCAGCCATGAAATTAAAAGATGCTTGCTCCTTGAAAGAAAAACTAAGACCAACTTAGACAGCATATTAAAAAGCAGAGACATTACTTTTACAATAAAGGTCAGTCTAGTCAAAACTATGGTTTTTCCCGTAGTCATGTTTGGATGTGAGATTTGGGCTACAAAGAAAGCTGAGAGCTGAACAATTGGTGCTTTTGAACTGTGGTGTTGGAGAAGACTCTTGAGAATCCCTTGGATAGCAGGGAGATCAAACCAGGCAATCCTACAGAAAATCAGCCTTGAATGTTCATTGGAAGGACTGATGCTGAAGCTGAAACTCCAATCCTTTGGCCATGTGATGTGAAGAACTGACTCACTGGAAGAGACCCTGATGCTGGGGAAGAGTGAAGGCAGGAGGAGAAGGGGATGACAGAGGATGAGATGGTTGGATGGCATCACTGACTCAATGGACATGAGTTTGAGTAAGCTCCAGGAGTCGGTGATAGACCAACTACATCAGAGAAGCCTGGCATACTGCAGTCCTTGGGGTCTCCAAGAGTTGGACATGACTGAGCGACTGAACTGAACTGAGAGGAAGAATTCTGAAACTGCTGTGAGCCAGTTATGAGTGTAGGTGCTTTGATGCAATGTCTTGATATTTCTAATCATAACTTCAGTAAGGAGAAACTGTGTGATGTGGCTGCAAAAGTCCTCATTTCCATGACTGTCACCTTAGTGAAAATTACTATAAGTTTCCATCAGACTACTGTGATAAACTTTTGGCTGATATCCCTGTCTCAACCCTTGCCCTCATGGAGTCTCTTCATCACAGCGGATTACTCAGAGCAAGTTTTTCTTCTGCTTGAGTATTTCAAGACTTCCCTGTTGCTCTTAGGATAAATTTAAGCTCTTGCCATTGCTTCTTGTTTTTTTATCTCCCACCTCTAAACTAATCTTATTCCAAAATCCAACTGTTCTTTAAGTTCCATCCATGCTACAGTGCTTACCTTTCAGTTCCCTGAAAGCCAAACTCATTCCTACTCCAAGTCCTTTGCATATGTCCTTCTTGCCTGGAAGATTTTTGCCTGGATGAATTCCACTGGCTAGACCCCGACCCTCAACACAGGGACTTCCCTGGGAGTCCAGTGGTTAGGACTCCGTATTTCCACTTCATCAGACACAGTTTCTATCCCTGGTTAGGGAACTAAGATCATGCACGCTGTGTGCTGCGGTCAAAAAAAAACAAAACAAAGCCTCCAAACAAAAAACACGCCAATGTAAACATCACATATTCAGAAGTCTATTGAAATCATCTTCTACCTCTACTTTGCCAACCTCCTCTTTGTTGTTGTTCCCCTTCATGGCATTTTAAAGCACCTTCTGTATGTCCTGCACTGTACAACATACTTTATACACAAATCTAATTTTTCCATGCAACAACCTTGAAACACCTTTGCCACTTAGCTGCAATTTTCCTACAATAAATTGAAGTTCAGGAACACTGTGATGTTGGCATCATTTAGTCACAGTTTTCATACAGTTATGGTTTAGGAACACTGAGACTTGCTAAGGATCACACCTTGGATTGAGTAAGAACTGGATTTGAACACAAGCCTCCCTGGTTTTCAAACTTAGGACTGGCCCTAAGTTGTTGGAGGTTGGATGAACAATAAAGAGGTCAATCATAAATTCTCTCTCAGTGACATTGAACATGAACTGGCTTAAAAGACAATTTTCAGAAACTGAATCTAAGAAAAAGTCCCAAGTTGTGAAGGACATTTGTTAAGTATTGAGAACTCAGTGATAACTTTCTAAAGGTGAATTAGTAAAAACCTTGGAAGTGACAAGCCAAAACAATCTTTAATCTGCCCTTCCTAGGAAATTTTCCCATTTATTTTTCAACTACTTCTTGCCTGGAGACATATCAGTCTTCGACTTCTGATTACTGTTTCCTGGAGGAAAGTTAGGGAGTGTGAAAATCATTTCACTTAAGAAGCTTGCACATTCAAAAATATAAATAAATAAATAGCAAACCCTCCTGAACTAATGTATGTAAAGACTGTGGCTTTCCTTTTCTCAAACTTTGACATTTATCATGTGATATTTTGTTTGTGGGTTGAAGCATCTTTATAATTAATACAAACAAACAGAGTAGCTTTTAAAAATGAGATAAACATTCAGATAGAAGTGTGTTTTTTACTTTGGCAAAATTAAAGAGAAAGAATCTATGTACAGATGGGTAGGATTTTCTACAATAATAGGACTACTTTCCCAGAAAGAGCTTTTTTTGTTTGTTTGTTTTTTAGTTTGTCTCCCCCTACCCCACCACCAAGATTATTTTGCTGAAAGATTTCTAGTTGCCTGTGATGATAGCAAAAGGTGTTAAAATAAAGTCATATATGTATTTAAGTCATCAATTCTCAACCAGACCAATCAAAACAACCACAAAGAGACATGAAAATGAAGTTTCAAATATACTGTGGCACAGCTGTGGACTGCTGGGCAACAAAGAACTTAACTGAAATCAGAACTGTTAGTTAAAATTGAATTATATGTCTGTGTCCCAGAGACTAGGATTCATTCAGTACCAAGAGAAGTACTGGGTATTAAAGATAAAACAAGACTTTCTTAACTCTTAGGGACTAGTGGTGATGACAGGGACAGCAACTGAAAAGTCATTTTGAAGTGATCAGTGTTAGCATGGAAGCAGTCACAAGATTCTACATGAAGACAGAAAATGTAGAGCCCTACCTTCAGCATGGCAGTATCACGGCAGAATTCCTGGCAGAGGCAACATCTGAAATGACTCTTAAAGGATTATCTCAGTTTTTCAAGGGTGTCACAGCATAATAAGAATACCTGAACCTTCCTTTTGTTTGTCAGCACATTCCTTTCTATTGCAATTAGCTTTCTTCTCTGGCAGAGGACATTACTGCCCCACTCAAATTCCGAACTCATATTTCTTTAGACAGGAAATTATTTCTCTCATTCCAGCAACGATTTGAAAAGTCCCAGTGAGAGATCCTGATTTTCCTCAGTTGAATGTTCTTCCTAACCTTAAGCCAATCAGTCTAGCCAGGAAAGTAGTGTTGTCTAGCTTTGGCCCATTCATTGTATCTAAAATTTTAGGCATCTAAGATGTCGGTTTTTATTTAAAACCCAGTATGTAATATGCTTATAAGAAAGGCCTTAAAAAAGAAGGAGAAAGAAGCTATATCAGAGGGAGCATAAAGATTGTTGACTGGATGAAATAGTTGATATTTCTAGGGACTATTTCCCAACCTGCCAGGGGTTAAAGTAATATAGCCACTATGGTTATATTTTAGGTCTCATTTACCTACTGAGAGACTGTCAAACAAGAAGAAGCAAACATTTGCTGTGATTTTCTTTGCTAACCCCTTTACTAGGTGTTCTATTTTTATCATCTCATTAAAGTTCTTACTACAATCTTTGAAGATAAGTATTAATTTAACTTTGAGGAACAGAGAGGTTAAACAACTCTTAGATGATCACATGGATTAAGAAGTCATAGAGATTTAATTTGTTTTTAATTAACCATTCTATGCTTCCTGCTCTACACCATGTTGGATCTTCAGAAAATGATATTCATAGCATAATGCATAATCTTCCAAATGACCAGAGGTGTGCAAACAGGAGCATTGTTTTGTTTTCCTTTTTTGCTGACTTTATGATAAGATGGCCTTCTTTTTTCAGATTTTAATGTACTGTGTCAGGAGAAAATATATAATGAGTGCTCTGGATTTTCTGACTTTTGAGCTGATTCTGTAAGGCATGTCACATGTCTCTTCCTTAGAGAGAGTAATTAATGGAGTGTATTGTTAGTTCCATATGATATCACCTCTGGAAGAATTTCTGCTTGTGCACACAGCATAGGGGTGTTGGGGAGAGGAGGAGGGACATATACATTTCGGCATTCATAGTGAACACTTTTCCAATAGAGTGACACAAGAAAACATAAATAATTAAAGGGAAATAACCCCTTCATCTTTACAAATAGGTCTTTATGTTAGGTTACATGACAATTCTTTAGTGATTCTCCGGGTATGGACTAGCAGAATATGAAGGTCTGGTGGAATGTTCCTGGTCATTCAGTGGTAAGCCAGTAACTGCTTCTTAGGTTATCTCATTGCTTATTCCATCAAACTTACATAGAGCTCCCTAGAATCTTTTTTCTCCCTCAGGTAAATATTAGGCTTAGTTACAGAGGCAAAAGAGATATATAAATAGAAAAGAGGAAAGAAGATGGCTCTTGTTTTATTACTCTTTTGTGAATAGTAGTAAAAGTTTTGTAGGGAGCATTGTATACAGTAAAACAATCATTTGTCAAAGGGTAAACTTACTGAACACCAATGCTCTGTTTTTAAAAGATCCCTTGTGTGCCATGAACTACACAGTGTTCATAAAAAGTTGTACTCCAGGGTTAGATATTCTTGCTTCCTCAATTACTAGAGTTTTCTGAAGTCTCTCAAGGAAGGAGGATTAAACATTTACTGTCAGGAAGCACCAACTTGCACTTTGTCCCATACTTTGACACATTCATTAGCTCAGACTCTAAATTTTCAATTACTGAATCCATAAAGTACCAGCAAAAAAATTAGAAGTAGTGAAAAAGAAAAAAAAGCAACAGCCAGAATTTATGCACTACAATTTTAAAGACTCTATTCTTGCCCTGTCATTCTAGTTTGGCCCTTATAGGCTCTGTGTTCCCTTAATGAACAATCTCTTGAGTTATATTTGAGTCATAAACTGCTCTGGTTGATAATTTACTATTTGATATCATATCATAAGAAAATTTGAAAGTTGCTGTATTTTAATCTTCAGTCTTTAATGGAGAGTTGATATGACTTGTGAGGAGGAACATGAAATAAATTAACAAAAATCCCTCATCATTAATTGCTGGGGATAGAACAATTTTTAGATAATGAAACGCATATAAGAGAAAGGCAAAAGACAACTTCCATGGCACGGATATTTATAAATTCTAATTTAAAAGACCATCATTAATTATACATGCAAAGTTAAGTAGAATTTAAAAATATATATAGATTGCCATCTTCATTTCCAACATATAAACTGATTGAAAGCTGTTACCACAAACTTGACAATAAGAAAAGTGGGGCAACTTGAAAATCAATGATTTTTTCTTGGACCAGTCTGAGAATTTAGGTCTCAGGACAAATCAGTGTCCTGAAATCTCTAGAGGTAGGTGCATCTAGAGAAATATAACCTGAATCTACTTATCTGGGACAGAAGTCTTGGAGCCATAACTTGGCAATAACACTTAAGTGGTAATTTCAACTATTTGCTTATAGTTGAGTACAGCCTAGCAGGATATTGAGAAATAACTGGTGACCAAAGTCTTGGGAGAGGTGGGGCACAGTTATCTGAATTTTATCTCTAGTAACTCCACCAGGTTCTTGTAAAGATCCAGGAAAATTATACTTCATGGCTCCTGCAAAGTGAAAGGAAGTGTAATCATTGTGAAATACAACCGGAATGTTCTCCATAACAAAGGCTTACTCTTCTAGGGGAAGCTTTGCCAGAGCCTAATCCCAGCTGTGGAAATGTAATTCCTCCCATTTCAGTCCCTTTCAGCCTTCTTGTCTCACCTAAGGATGAAAACAATGTCTGTAGAGTTCAGTATTCAAGGAAATAGTTTGGAAATACAGAAGTTATGGAAGGAAATAGAGGGCTTGTGGTAGAAGAACTGACAGAAAGAAACACTCATGAAACCCTGAAAAAAGCCCTAAAAAAGAACCATTAAAAAGGGCTGAAAATTAATCAGAAGATTATAGAACACTCTGCTTCCCCTTCACTTTACCATTTTACAAACTGGGCTTTCCTACAATAACCATGGGCTTTACCTAGAGAAGCTGTATATATAGACTCCTCTGATGAGTAGTACACAACAAAGATCAAAACAAAGATATTAGAGGAGTTTAAAGCCTCTAGCATCTATAGCTACAAATAAACATTAAGTACAGCCCAACTCTTAGCCAGATTGACTTATGCATACATATTAAATGTCACTCCTCAATTCCTATAGTCAGTACAATATGTCTGGCTTTTAAGAAAATAATTACAAGTCACATCAAAAAGCAAAAACAGTCAAACAGCAAGTCTGAAGAGACAAAGAAAAGAAGAGAATTAGATTCATATATAACAGATTTAGGAATTATCAGAAAATGTATCTAAAAGGACTATAACTAACATGTTAAGGGTTCTAATGAAAAGAGGGAGTAGATATGAAAGAACAGATGGGTAACGTGGAGATAGAAATCCTAAGAATCAAAAATAGTGTAACAGAAATAAAGAATACTTTTGATAAATATATCAGTAGACTTAACATGGCCAAGAAAGAATTTATGAACTTGAAGATAGGTCAGTGGAAAATTCCCAAACTGAAATTCAGTTGTTGTTTTTTTTTTTTTCCTCAAAAATTTTTAAAAAGACAACAAACATTCAAAGAAAGTGGGACAATTACCAAAATGTGTAACATATCCATCATTGGAATAGAAAAAGGAAACCAAGAACTTTCCAAAATTAATGAAAAACAGCAAATCACAAGTCCATGAAGATAAGGGTATACAAAAGAGGATAGATATCAAAAATACTATATTTAGTCATACTATATTAAAACTGGAGAAAAAATTAAAATGAGAAAACTTGAGTCACAGTGAGGAACAGAAATAATTGCTACAGAACAATAATTCAAAAACAGTGCAAGCAAGGAGAGTGTGGCATAAAATATTTAAAATATTGGAAAAACCACCCACTTCTACATCACCAATCTAGTATATATTAAGCAAAATTATCCCTTAAAAGAGAAATATTTTCTCAGACTAATAAAAACTTAGATTTATCTTCAACATACCTACCTTGCACAAAATGTTAAAAGTTCTTAAGGCAGAAAGAAAAGGATATACTATGAACTGGATATACTATGAACTCCCCACCTACCTCTCCCCAACACAATATATATATATCTGAATATACTATGAACTAACCCTAACCCTAACCCATAATATATTCAGATATACTATGAACTGATATACTCTACGTCTCCCCAACACACAAAAAATTATATGTTTAAGCCATAACCCTCCAGTATGGCTGTCTTAGGAGTCAGGGTCTTTAAGGAAGTAATTAAGGTTAAATGAGATTATCAAGTTGGACCCTAATCTGACAAAGTCTGTGTTTTTATAAGAAGAGACATAGAGAGCATTCTCCTCCCACTCTCTCTCTCTCACAGAATGCTTAGAGAAATGGCTTACTTAGGGATGTGGGAAGAAAATACAGCACAATATTCTGTCCTTTATCTGCGGTTTCACTTTCTTAGGTTTCAGTTACTTATCATCAACAGTGACCCAAAAATATTAAATGGAAAATTCCAGAAATAAATTCATAAGTTTTTAATTGCATGCCATTTTGAGTAGTATGATGAGATTTTCTACCATCCTGCTCCATCCCACCCAAGATCCCCAACCATCAACTTAATCTACTCTTGACTTCCAACTATCAATACTGTGATGACTTGATAACCTAGGATCACCTGAAACAGATGATCCTCCTGAAATATCATCAGAAAGTCAGTAGCAGCCTAACTCTATGTCACAATGCAATTCATCTCATCACACAGATATTTTATCATCTCCTATTATCACAAGAAGGGTGAGTACAGTACAGTAAGATAATTTAAGAAAGACCATATTCACATAACTTTTAATATAGTATATTGTTATAATTGCTACATTTTTGCTTTTTTTCTGGTTCTTAGCAGATATTTTATTTTTAAATATGTCTGTTTTATCGTTGCTTCCCTTGTGGTTCAGTTGGTACAGAATCTGCCTGCAATGCTACCCACTCCAGTATTCTGGCCTGGAGAATTCCATGGACTCTATAGTCTATGGCGTCACAAAGAGTTGAACATGATTGAGCGACTTTCACATCACTTCCTTTTATTGTTAATTTTTGTTAATCTATTACTGTGCCTAATTTATAAATTAAACTTCATCTTAGGCATGCATGTGTAGGAAAAAAACATAGTATATACAGGGTTTAGTACTATCTACAGTTTCAAGCATCCACTGGCTGTCTTGGAATGTATCCCTGTGAATAAAGAGGAGATTACTACATGAATCTGAGTTTCTTATATTGCCAGAAAGTAAGGAAGTTTCCTCCCAAAAGAAAAAGTACCCCGCAAAAATGGGTGTATGTCGAAGAGTCATGGAGACCACGGAATGTGACCCCAATGGTCAAATTTGGAATTCTTTGAGCAACAAAATAATTAAGATAATGGGAAAGCTAATTTTATGGGTCACCTTGGCTAGTAACCAGATATTTGATCAAATGTTATTTGAAAATTTCCCATAAATATATATTTTTTTAGGTGAGATTAACACTTAGATCATTAGAAATGATTAAAGCAGATTACTGTCCATAAAGTCAATGGGCTTCATCCAACCAGTTGACGGCCTTAATAGAAAAAAGACTGACTTCCCCTGAGAACAGAGAAGCTCTTCTGGCAGACTGCCTTTGGATTCTAGCTGTAAATCTTTGCTGGGTATCCAGCCTGCCAGCCTACGTGGCTGGCAAATTTTGGTCTTACCAGCCTCCATAATTGCATGAGTTGATTTCTTAAAATCTCTCTCTCTCCACACACACACACCCTATTCTCATTCTGTTTCTCTGTAAAACCCTAATAAGTGTAGAGAGTATTGGATTAAAATACCACATATAAAAATCTCTCATGCAGAATTTCAAGTAAGTGATGTAGATAATATTGTTTCAAATAGATGGAGTTTAACCATTTTTTAATTCCTTTAATATGAGCTGATGTTCTAGTGACTTGCTTCTAAAGACTAGTGCACAGAGAGAAAATATAACTTTACAGTAGCGAAACCTAACAAACACTACTCTGACCAACTGACCAAAATTAACTTCAACACGGGTCACATTGAGAGCATACACTGTCAATATGATTGGATAAAATAAAACTTCATTTCTGTGGTCTTCCTCCCTAAAACCCATAGCCCCAGTCTAACTCTGTGAAAGACATAAGACAAACCCAAACTGAAGAACTTTCTACAAAACATCAGACCCATACTCCTCAAAACTGTTAAGGCCACTAAAAACAAGGAAAACTTGAGAAACTGTTGCAGCCAAGGAAACATGATTGTTAAATCTAATACAGGGTACTGGATCAAATCTTGAAACAAAAATATTTCATAAAGGTAAAAACTTAGAAAATCTGTATGGAAGGAATAAAAATGTATCAATACTGATTAATTAATTCTAAAAAAAGTACTATACTATTGTAAAATGTAAATGACAAGAGAAATTGATTGCGGGCCAAATGGGACCATCATATTATCTTCACAACTTTTCTGAAAATCTACATTTATTCTAAGATAAAAAAGTTTATTAGAAATAAATATACTGTAAAATGGCACAATATTTTTAGTAAATAATGTAACTTTGATGGCAAAACATTAATTATTTTTTTTCTTTTGAGGGAAGTACTGAACTTAACAGGAATTTTAGTAGAGGTAGGATCTCCTAGGTAATGGATCCAAATCTTCAGGATATAAGATCTTTGATTATCTATCTTGGCATCTAGTATTGGCTTGTGAAATTCATACTTAAAATAATTACATGATATCTGCTGTATTTTTCAGATATAAAGACTGATAAAACCCTCTTGCACTGTTGGTGGGAATGTAAATTGACGTAGTCACTATGGAGAACATTATGGAGATTCCTTAAAAAACTAGGAATAAAACTACCATATGACTTAACAATCCCACTACTGGACATATACCTTGAGGAAATCAGAACTGAAAAAGATACACGTACCCCAATGTTCATTGCAGCACTATTTACAATAACTGGGACATGGAAGCAACCTAGATGGCCAAACAGATGAATGGATAAAGAAGTTGTAGTATATACATACAATGGACTATTTATTATTCAGCCAAAAGAGGAATGCATTTGAGTCAGTTCTAATGAAATGGATGAAAGGCATTTGAGTCAATTCTAATAAAATGGATGAATCTTGAGCCTATTATGCAGAATGAAGTAAGTCGGAAATAGAAAAACAAATACTGTATGTTAATGGCTTCCCCTATAGCTCAATTGGTAAAGAAGCCGCCTCAATGCAGGAGGCCCTAGTTCGATTCCTGGATTGGGAAGATCCACTGGAGAAGGGAAAGGCTACTATCCACTCCAGTATTCTGGCCTGGAGAATTCCATGGACTGTATAATCCGTGGGGTCTCAAAGAGTCAGACATGACTGAGCAACTTTCATTTTCACTTTCAGTGCCTATGTATGGAACCTAGAAAGATGGCACTGATTAACCTATTTGTAGGGCAACACAGACATAAACAGACTTCTGGACACAGATCAGGAAGGAGACGGTGGGATGTATTGAGAGAGTAGCATTGAAATATATACATTACCATATGTAAAATAGATAAGCAATAGGAATTTGCTGTATGATGCTCAAATCCTGTGCTCTGTGACAACCTAGAAAGGTGGGATGGGGTGGGAGGTGAGAGGGAGGGGATATATGTATACCTATGATTGATTCTTGTTGATGTATGGCAGAAGCCAACACAATATTGTAAAGCAATTATCTTCCAATTAAAAATAAATAAAACTTGCCTGATAGCTCAGACAGTAAAGAATCCACCTTCAATACAGGAGATGCAGATTTGATCCTTGAGTTGGGACGATGCCCAGGAGAATGGAATGGCTATCCCCTCCAGTATTCTTGCCTGGAGAATTCCATGGAGAGAGGAGCCTAGCAGGCTACATACAGTCCATGGGATTGCAAAGAATAGGACATGACTGAGCAACTAACACTTTCACTTTCAAATTTTAAAAAAGGCTAATTAAAAATTTGATTGCCATTTCTGAAAAACATACTAAATATATCCATTAGTACACTTTCCATGCTTAGTGTTGATGGTAAATCCACCTTTAACAATAAAGCAATTGCTTTTTGTAAGCACTTTTTTCATGTTACTGATTTGTATTCTGTAAAGCTCACTATTACAGGACTGTTTGAGTGTAACTTACTCTCTTCTTTGCTTAGGCTCTCTGGTTTATCCATATTACCAAAGAAGAGAAATAGATACAAGTTTTGGCAGCATCCATTCTCTTCTCCTATAGGGAATACTCACTATTGAGCAATGAGCATTTTCAAATGCAAATGACCCTCCAAATTAGGGCAGTCCTCCTTCTTAGAGCCACTACTAAGCCACCACCTGTGTGTGTTCCTATTCAAAACTGGCCTACTCAGCCCATATGCATCTCCTCCAGTGTTTTATTTGACAATCTGTTTCAGCTTCACAAGGGAGCTAGCAAATTATGTATTGCTCATTTTGTCAAAGTCATCATTGATGACAATTCCGGCATCAAGAGGCTCATTTTATTCTGCAGATGTTTTTATCAAATAGAAGATAAATCATGGTTCCCCATCTTGTTTTATGTTGTACTTCTGGGAATAATGGAGGGCACAAATAAAAACCCTTTCATTAATAAGGAAAGAAAGGAATAGACTCCAGAGGCTTGCCATGTCTGAATTTCAGATATGCAGTGCACACCCTAGTAAGAGATTATATTTAGTACCAATGGAACACGCTTGGGTGGGAGGTGGTGGTGTTAGGGGAGGCAGTCTTAATTTTGAAGATGCATTTCCTCTCATTCCTTTGAGAAGAGTGACCCCAGTTCACAAGAATTTCAATACAGATTACTGTTCAGGATAGCATCTTCTAGAAGGAGCCACTATAAAATATTCCTGAAAAAATAAATGATTAATCTCATAGGTAAATCATTGTGAGAGATTGTCTTGAAGATCTTGTGAGGTGTAGCTAGGCTCTGTGTAGTTTTTGACACACAGGTCGTTGGATTTTGGTATGCTAAAGTCCAGAATCAAACTTAAACTTGGGAGGAGGGGGAAAACACGTATGTGAATGTGTCTTCACCTTCTGCTACAAGATATAGCTAGCTAAGGAAAGTAAAGCAAGACTCTTAAAAGAGAAGCAATTAATACGTGCCACTGTGTGAAGGTACTGGTATTCTATTAAGATTTTTTATCTGCAACTGAAATGGTCAGACAGGCTTCACCAGACTTTCCATAGTCTCTAGTGCCATATGGAATTCCATGTAGAAGTCAGGAACTAGTGTGATCGTTGCCAGCAGAAAATGAGCAAATATTAAGGGGCTGCTAATGGCCCTCCACGATGCAAGCAACAGCATTGTGAGAAGCAGCCAAAGATGGATATGATTTTAAAAATTCTCTAGAGTATGTTGGTAGTAAGAAAGAGGGAATGTTGGGGAAGCAGCTGACAAAGAAGAAAACACTTAATACAACTCCTTTACTTCTATCAACATCATTCCCAGTGATGTTAACTATGCACCAGCCACAGTGGTAAGTACATTGTTTATTACTTGTTGTCTTCACAACTATATTTTGAGATTATCTCATTCTACTCCAATACTAGAAAAGGAGGCTCACAAACATTACTTGGCTAAGACCATACAGTTACGATTTGCTAAATCAAGTTGGACAGTGGCTAAGGGCAATACCCAATCCTAAAGGAGCTCAATCCTGAATATTCATTGAAATGGCTGATGCTGAAGCATTAATACTTTGGACACCTGATGCGAAGAGCTAACTCATTTGAAAAGACCCTGATGCTGGGAAAGAGTGAAGGCAAGAGGAGAAAGGGTTGACAGAGGATGAAATGGTTGAATGTCTTCACTGACTCCATGGATATGAGTTTAAGCAAGCCCTGGAAGACGGTGAAGGGCAGGGAAGCCTGGCGTGCTGCAGTTCACGCAATTGCAAACAGTCCGACATGATTGAGCAACTGAACAAAAACAAAGGGCATAGGATTTATATTCAAACGATTTTGGTTTAAATGTGAATCATCCAGCATTTCTGACCATTAGAACCTCCATGGAACAGGTTTGTTTTAAATGGGTGAGTGTGTACTTACTTGGTGTCATCAGTTTATTTATTCATGTATTTCTTTCCCACCTATTTATAGCATATCTATCTAACACTGTGCTTAGCTGTACACAATAAAAATAAAATATATTATTATCTTCTCCAAAACAAGGAGACAAGAAATTAGTGTAGCAGCCTCTTGTTCTCCATGGAATATCCTTGAGGAAATTATTTCTTTTCTGCAACTATGCCCTTTTCAGACTTTGACCAGTCTCTCCTGAAAACCCTTAGACATTTTGCATCAGCATTGCAATTTACTATTTAAGAGAGTGATTCCTTCTTATTTCCCATTTTTTTCCCATCATGTCTGAATAAAACATAAGCTGATCAATATATAAAGTATCCATAGAACCAGGCCACTGAGTGACAATTTGTGTGAATTTTTTTTCTTCCTTTTGCCATATTTCAACAAGATTTACCATTAAAGTTAAGGCAGGAACAACTACCATGAAAGAACAGGAAAAGCAAATAAGATTTTAACAAGCTTTCAATAGGCTGACAAACTGAGATGAGAAACTAGAAACGTGAAAATAATAAGCAGTAACTTTGCCAAGAAATACAGCCCCTAAATGGATTCTGAATGAGAAATTTGCTATTTATTTACATCTTTCAGTTCAATTTTGTGTTAACTAGTTTTTTTCTCCTGTTGTTTGGAAACACATTTGTATTTATTGCATCTCCTGATGTTCTATATTTTTTGTTTGTTTTTCAACATTCAATCTCTTTATTTTATCATGTCTTTATGTTCAGATTTTTCAGACACTGTGTACTTTTGTTTTCCTACAAATAGTAGAAATCATGGGAGGAACAGTTAAAGTTATTGTTAATGCACAAATAGCTTAAGACAGATCATAAAGTCCCTAATGATCAAGGAACTATATAATGCTGACTAGCTCCAGCAGCTCCAGCAAAAATTTTCATAAGCCATATGCTTAGCTTTTAGCTCAACCCCCTCAACTTGTCCTCACCATGTGAGACTCCATCATTACTTTTCAAAAAGCCTATCATCTTTCTGACTCTCAGAGAAATTCTGCAGTTTCTGAGGTGTTTTTCCAGCTTTCCTTCTTTCTACAACTGCAAATAACTCAAAAATGATGAAGGCACATGGCAAAAGACGAACATGCACATTTTTTTACCAGTCATAAGCAAATTCAGACACAGAATTTTAGAAAAGGGCTACTAAAGTCCTTTTGGATAAGACATGCCACTTGTAGTCTGAATGCTTAGACTTGTAAGCCTAGGAGGTAGATAAGGCAGCCTTCATTTCCTAGAGAGCAAGAGTGGATTGCTTAATGAACTAACATTTTGGATATACCATGATTGAAATCACCACAACTTATAATACCTGAACTAGAAAAAATGTTAACTATTTCTTTAAGATACTGATCTTAACCCACAGAACTCTCTCTAGATTTAATTTTTACAATAGGCAAGCTGTTGAATTTGCTTCAGTTTTTTTTTCTTTTAACCTTGCCTGTATAACTCCAAAATCCATTGTATGGACATACTTCATTTTTAGAACTTCTCTCTCATATACATGAGGAAATTAAATCCCAGATTTTGTGTTGAGAATATCATCTGCATAAATACAAGATGGAGAACAAACTAACCAGCCAGATTGGTAACAACAACAACAACAAAATCAGCATCCTCTCTAACTAGAGATAGTAGATATTTACCTCAGTATAAGCCAACTGTATGAGACAGGTTCCTGCCCCATTGGAGTAAATATTATCCATGACTGTGGCAAGAGACTTAAAGAATCCAGAATATAGGAGCTAATGGTTCTGAACTGCTAAGGGCCATTCAGGCCAAACTAATATACACAAGTGTATTAGTCTCCTTGGCTAGCAAAACAAGCTATCAATACTATAAACTGGGTGCCTTATAACAAAAAAGAGTTTATTATCGCTCAGTGTAGAGGCTAGAAGTGTGAAATCAAAGTGTATGCAGGGCCACACACTCTCTGAAGACTCAAGGGAAAATTCTTCCTTACTCTTTCTAGCCTCTATTGCTCTTGGCAGTGCCTGGCATCCGTGGTTTGTAGTTGTATTCTTCTGGGCTCTGCATTGTTCATAACTTGACTACATCTACAGAGACCCTATTTCTAAATAAGGCTGCTTTCAAAGGCTTAACATAGATATGAATTTTGAGGAGACACTATTCAACTCAGTAGAATAAGATTCTGAATTCTATTTCAGGTGACTTATTTCTCAGCTTTGACATGTCCACTCTGAACTCCTGATTTCCTATCCCCAAATAAGTTCTACCCAGTGTGTCATCAATCTAAGTTCAACAATAACTGAATCCTTCCAAGTTGCTAAGAACTGTAAGCTAAGGTTATCCCTTTTTTGAGGGTCCTTCTTTCACAGCCCACATCCAAAATATCAGAAATTCTCACTGTGATTGCTAGAAATTATATGGAGAATCTGGCCACTGCTCGACTGTCCACTGCAAATGCTCCTTACAAGTTGCCACCATCTCTCACCTGTATCACTTCAATAGCCTTTCCAAGTGGTCTCTCTAATTCTATTTATACACCTAATTTGAAGTTGTCAGTTAGAGTAATCCTTTTGAAACAGGCCAGATTATATCATTCTTCTGCTACAATCCCTCCAGTGGCTTCCTGTCTCATTCAAAGTAAAATTCAAAACCCAACAAGGCCCAGTGTAACCCTGGCCCACAACCTATGGGGCCTCATCTTTGTAACTCCCTCTTTCTGCTTCATTCACATTTTCTCCTTAAAGTTTGTCCAATGTGTTAATTAACTCCCACCTTAGGGTCTTTACATTCTCTCTAGCCAAAGACAACTTTGAAGTCACTCAAGTCTCTACATTGCTGGAGGAGTCAAGATAACTTGGACACAAACTTCTTCAAAATGATGAAATGAATGATGAAATCAATTCGTATGTAGTTTCTAACTCTCTGAACTAGAGCATGGAAAACTCCTATAGGCTATGGTAAAGAAATACCTCCTTTCAATCATTTGAATGCTTATAATCATAAAAATAATAACAATATGGTACTTTAAAGATACTTTTATGCATGTTAAATTGACTTTTTACCCTATAATGTGGTTTATAAACTATTAGTGAGCCTTAGAGCCACTAAGATATTGAAAAGATAACCTTTGAGCTATGGTAAGGAAGAAAACTGTGTAATTATGCGGTGGATAGAAAAAAAAATTTCTTCCTTGTCCTCCATTTTTAAGCATATCTACTCTGAATGCCTAAATCTTGGTCCCATAGTCCCATTAGTAGTTTACAGAGAAAGAGTGAATTTAAAGGAAGTCCAAGGCTCCTTCCAACTTTTCCTATCAACACCCCTGGATCTGTCATATGAATTTATTTCCTTACAAAACATGATTTAATAAGAAAAGATTTTCCCTAAACTAAGAGAATTACCCAAGGAAACATGAAATGGATTCAGACAACTAGTTAGTCTTAGACTCAAAAGAACAATAGACAGTTTATCTATTGAAGCAAAGAAACAAACAGAGTGTCAAACAAAAGACACAAAGATTTAAAGAAGAAATTATAAAACAAATTCAGAGATGAAAGCCAAGCAGGAAGAGCTCAGAAAGGATATGGGTGAGAACAATGAAAACAGAATAGAGAGAAAAGGCATATTAAAAATGAAACAGCAATAAGACAAACTTCAACAGAAAATGCTGTCACAAAAATAGTGCAAATGGGTTTGAGGAAATTGTACAAAATGGAAGAGAATAAAATAACATTTAAATTGATTATAAAATATAATGTGTGGAAGACAGAAAAAGGAAATTGAATATTTGCAAAAAATGATGTTTCTGAAGTTGAGAATAGAACATATGGAGCATAAAATATTAAAATATACAATGAAAATAAAACTGTTGTGAAATTTAGAAAAGAGCTTGTATTTGTAGATGAAAAAAAGTACACCTATACCTAACTTATCAGCACCAAAATATACTAGTGAAGTAACTGAAATAAAAGGCATTTGAGTTTTCAAAAAGATCGAATCTTACATAACAAGAAAATGCTACTTTAGATAGTGAAAGAAAATGAAAAACAATATATATGGTCACAATGATTTTATTTTCAAATTTTAAATCAAACCTTGTTCCAAATTAAGTCAAGGTCCAGAAATATCACACCTATCCTTTACATTTGCTAGTCAGTAAAATTCAATTTTACATTATTGTGGGAATTGCATGAGAATATGTAACATATTTTGACATAATTGCACGAGAATATATGACACAGCACAATGACTTTCACTGAATGTGGATTTAAATGTGAGAAATAACAGCAAGGTATATGCCAGCAAATTTGGAAAACTCAGCAGTGGCCACAGGACCACAAAAGGTCAGTTTCCATTCCAATCCCCAAAAAAGGCAATACCAGAGAATGTTCAAATTATCATACACTTGCACTCATTTCACATGCTAGCAAGATTATGCTCAAAATCCTTCAAGCTAGACTTCAGCAGTATGTGAACCAAGAACTTTCAGATGAGCAAGCTGGGTTTAGAAAAGGCAGAGGAACCAGAGATAAAATTGCCAACATCCTTTGAATCATAGAAAAAGCAAGGAGATTCCAAAAAATCATCAACTTCTGTTTCACTGACTATGCTAAAGCCTTTGACTGTGTGGGTAACAATAAACTGTGGAAAATTCTTCAAGAGATGGAAACACCAGGCCACCTTACCTGTCTCCTGAGAAGCCTGTATGCCGGACAAGAAGCAACAGTTAGAATGGAACATGGGACAATGGACTGGCTCCTAACTGGAAAAGGAGTACACTAAGGCTGTATATTGTCACCCTGCTTATTTAAATTATATACAGAGTACATCATGTGAAATGTTGGGCTAGATGAATCACAAGCTGGAATCAAGATGGCTAAGAGAAATATCGATAACCTCAGATCCAGATGACATCCAGATGACACTATCCTAATGGCAGATAGTGAAGAGGAACTAAAGAGTAGCTTGATGAAGGTGAAAGAGAAGAGTGAAAAAGTTGGCTTGAAACTCAACATTCAAAAAATGAAGATCATGGCATCTGGTCCCATTATTTCATGGCAATAGATGGAGAAAAAGTGGAAACAGTGACAGATTTTATTTTTGTGGGGTCCAAAACCACTGAGGATGAAGACTGCAGCCATGAAATTAAAAGATGCTTGCTCCTTGGAATAAGCACTATGACAAAACTAGACAGCATAATAAAAAGCAGAGGCAGCACTTTGCAAACAAAGATCCGTATAGTTAAAGCTATGATTTTTCCAGCAGTCATGTTCAGTTGTGAGAGTTGGACCGTATGGAAGGCTGAGTACCAAAGAATTGATTTTTTCAAATTGTGGTGCTGTAGAAGACTCTTGAGAGTCCTTTGGACAGCAAGGAAATCAAGCCAGTCAATCCTAAAGGAAAACAACCCTAAATATTCATTGGAAGGACTGATACTGAAGTTGTAGCACCAATAGTTTGACCACCTGATGCGAAGAGCTGACTCACTGGAAAAGACCCTGATTCTGGGAAAGACTGAGGGCAGGAGGAGAAAGGGGTGATAGTGGATGAGATGAATGGGTGGCATCACAGACTCAGTGGACATGAGTTTAGCAAACTCAGTGAGACGATGAAGGACAGGAAAACCTGACATTCATGGGGTGCAAATATCTGGACACGACTTAGTGACTGAACAACAACAACATTTGGGGCACCACTGCTTTGGAAACTAGCTTTTGGTCAAGCACCCACTCCCCTGAGAGACAATGTTTATGTGGACATACACACATACATGCTGTTGTGTTTTTCAGGTTCTTTATTTGGTTACTTTATGAAAAGTATCAAAGTTGGGTACTCTCCCCAACTTTTATCCTATAAAAATGCCAACATAATAAAAACAATTTGCATATTTTTGATGACGGTGTTTGAAAGACATTTATTGTAAGGAACTGTAAAGAAGTGAAGTGAAATTCGCTCAGTTGTGTCCGACTCTTGGCGACCCCATGGACTATCCAGTCCATGGAATTCTCCAGGCCAGAGTACTGGACTGGCTAGCCTCTCCATTCTCCAGGGGGTCTTAACCCAACCCAAGGATTGAACTCAGGTCTCCCGCATTGCAGGTGGATTCTTTACCAGCTGAGCCACAAGGGAAGCCATAAGGAACTATGACCCATAAAATAATCTTTTACAATTAAGCTAATTTCCTAAGTTCGCTCATACTTACCAAACTTATACTTTCCTTAATTTCTAGTGTTAGCCGTTTAGCTCTGTCTGACGCTTTGTGTCCCCATGGAATGTAGCCCGCTATGCAAGAATATTGGAGTGGACCCCTTCTTCGGGGGATCTTCCTGACCTTGGTTTCCTGTATTACAAGCAGATTCTTTTACTGTCTGAGCTACCAGGTACCCCTACACTTTCTTCATTTCAGTTTCTTGCAAGTGAGATTTCTACTCACTCTGGGCCTTAGTATCTTAATGTAGCAATGGAGTTTATGGATCCTGGCTTACATAGTACTCTCATATGAGTGCACTGAAGCTTTATAGTACAGGGAAATAAACATAAAATGTATCATGTATCATTTCCATTATTCCTGGTTTAAAACATCTGGATTTTTTTTGTGGTGACTAATTTTTTGATGACAAAGTTTAGCTTGTTCTGAACCATCTCTTATTTGTGTATGAATGCTTTCTGTTAATATTTATAAAGACTATTGAACCACATTGCTCCACATTCTAATTGAGCATATAGTAAATATTTAATAGAAGTAATGTTGATTAATTAAAGATAGAATTCTGGAGCTGGCAAAAGGAAGAGAAACTATAAGCTTTTTTTTTTTTTCAGGATAGCAAAAGGACAACAAATCTTATACTATTGAAAGACTTAGTTGAAAAGGAACATTTCCTCCATTAACTAGCAAGTTCTGACAAGACCCACTGTGTGGATATATGAAAAATTTAAAATAAAAATCTGAAGGAGTCTCTTGGGAGGTACTGCTAATGGGTTAAAAAGTTCAAACTCTCTGTTCTAGCATAAAGAAAAATTTATGACTTGACCACTGTCTCCAGCAAATCATATCCTGGAACTTTACACATTAGAAATACTTAACAGATTTTATTTCCTCCACTATAGCTGATGCCTAAATAATTTAATTTAATTTTTTCTGTCATTTGCATTTATTGTTATCTTTGTATATGATGTAGAATTTTCCCATTCACAAATGTACATGTGCTTTAACCAAAAATGTTTATTTATTAGCCAAAATCCAGTTCACCATTCACCTTACCCAAGAATATTTTCTTCATACTGTACTGCTGATTATCCTGAAACCCCCATCCCTCCTCCTGAAAGCCTCCAAACTCAGATCATGAAACCTGTTCCTTCTGTTTCACTTAGCCCCCTTCACTGTACAGTCAATGGCAGTCTTACATATCTATTTTTCTTCATACACTGAAGACTGTGGCTAGGCACTATTTGCATTCATGGGTATAATTTCAACATTGAGCCAAATGTTTGATGAACAATATCCAATGAATTTGTGAGTGAGTGGGCTGCAACACTGATCATTCTGATAGCTTTATTAGTTTGCATTTGAAACTGAACAGGATACTGTGGGGCCCTCCTGGGTACAAAAACCTTCATATGTATGCTATGTCTTGTTTGTAGGAAAAAGGTTTCAGCCTGCTAGACTGTCCCTGAGTCTCAAAGGGCAGATGCAAACAGTTACTAATCAGGGAAGTGAGGGAATACAGAAACATAGGAAAAGCAGTGAAGAAATCATAGTACAGCAATAAAGCAGAGTCCTCATTCCTCCTCAAGGAATGTTCATTGTAATAAATCTTTGAGTTCTTCTACAGGAACCAAAGCTCCTACCCAAATGGAAGATTGTAACTACAGGCTGAGACTAATTGGACCCAGAAGGCTGATGCTTGGATTCCTAGAACACCATTCTGCTACTTCATTGTCTACTAATCAGCATAGAATCATATACTCTGCTGCCCTCCCCACAAATTTTCCCTTTAAAAACCATCACGGAGTTTAGGTTTTTGATCTTGAGCTGCCCTTTCTCTTTGCTCAGTCCTTGCAATAAAACTTTATCTGCTTCAAACTCCAACCTTATGGTTTGTTAGGCCTCACTACATTGGGCACACATACTTACATTCAACAACAGATTTACTAGTTAACCCAGTATTTTTGCTGGCTCTACTGAGATCTAGCCTATAAATCATATTATTCAATCATCCCAGTTGAATTATTTTGGTAATTTTCATTCTATCTCTCTAGTTTGAACTCCCTACAATTTTGGTAGAGGACAATTGTCCTGGAATTTTGCATAGTCCAACCAAATAGTTTTAATTTAATGATAAATAAAGAATGAAAAAAAGACAAGAAGAAGGAAGAGAACAAGTTTAATTTTTTCAATATTTTCTAAAATAATATTAAAACGAAACATATGATATTAATGACAAGTAAAGGAGATGTGTACATTAAATCCAATCTGTTATGTATCTCATCTAGGAACAATTAAGTTAACTCTTTAAGCTTCATTCTTTGCTGCTTTCATTATAACTCTTTCACACATTGCCTGATTATTTTGTATTTTGTAGAAGAGCAAGAAGTATGAATTAGATTTTTGTATTTCTCTTTGGGACTTATACTGCTTTGCACATAGCAGGGGCAAAATACACATGCAGCACAGCAAATTGTAAAACAAAAGAGGAAAATGGAAGAAATCGTGTATCATCAGGTAGAAAATATATGATGAGAATCTTAATGTTGCAGCCCATTTGGCTTTAAAACTCTAAATGTTTCAGATAACAGTGTTTAAGTCTTGCTAATTTCATTTATTCACTTCAGATTAATAGAGATTTTTCCTTTAGCTACTTACCACTCCAGAGGAACAAGATGTGAGATTATAAGCCCTCTATTTATAAAGATCAGTTCACCTACCATTTCCTGATGAGAGGTTGACAAACTAAATAGTCTCATGTAACCTCCCACTACATTTTATGAAAGAAACCTGAAGAGAATGAAGTATTCAACTGAATCCTGAAGATGTTTTAAGAAATAATTATCCAAGTGGTGGTACTAAAATAGCACCAGGAAAATAAGTGAAGTGAAGTGGCTCAGTCATGTCTGACTCTTTGTGACCCCATGGACTGTAGTCTACCAGGCTTCTCCATCCATGGGATTTTCCAGGCAAGAGGACTGGAGTGGTTGTCATTTCCTTCTCCAGGGGATCTTCCCGACCCAGGGATCGAACCTGGGTCTCCCACATTGTAGGTTTTGCGCTCTGAGCCACAAGGGAAGTCCCCCCAGAAAAAATAAACCCACCCTCAATATGTTCCAAATCATCTCCCCAACCTCTCCAAAGAAAAAAACTAGGAATATGAAAGTTAATGCATTAGCATAATTATTTGAATCTTGCTAAACTACTTCCACACCTTTGGAGTTTGGAGGTCGGTCTAATTTCTTGATTAGCTAAATGGATATTAAATTGGATCTCTTTGAATTTGGGGAGTTGTTCATCAGTAATTAACCACTTGTTAATTGTATGTAAATGTCACTGTCCCTTAACCTGACAATGTTTCATTTTTCACTCCTTTCATTTAGTGTTTACCCATCCATATTTCACATTTTTTGACACTTTTTTTTTATTAAGTGCTCATTTATCAGTATTCAGGTATTCACTCCTAAGTCACCAGCATCTTAATACTCTGTATTACATCACTAACCACTAACAGCGTATCCCTCTCTCTACATTACACATTTCTTGGCACTGTTGCCAGATATAGCCTATTGATTGCAAGGCCATTTACCTTATAACTAACTTGTACGGATCTTTTGTGGAAAGTCTTATCCTTACAGCACAGTCATTCCCCCTGCAAAATGGCACATAAGCAGGATGCTGCACTGTGTCCCCTTTAAGCAATAATTGGTTGCTTTGCAACTCTTTGGCCTGATGCTTCCTAATTTGTAATGCACAAGGCTCTGTTCAAAAGAATAACATATTCCATTTCTGTTTACAGAAATAACGCTTGATGCAAAAAGAGATAGAAAAGAAGATTGGTCCTTTATTGGTGATAATTATACCAACAATACTGAGCAAGATATGGAAGGGTTAGATAAAAGCAAATGAACTTAGTTTCTAAATTGAGTTTACTAGATATAATCATATAGCAAAGTACAAATCTTTTAGCTGTTCAATTAAAACTATCTTATTTTTTTCCAATAATTTAGGGGTCCATTTTTATATTATTTTGCATAAGTATTTCAACCAATTTCCATAAATTTGCATTTTTGTTCAGAAAGCCCTAATGCCAATTATGTAAAATAAATGTAATTAATTAGTGCATTCCACAGCAACTGCATTCAAGCCTAGTTTGCAGTGAGAGACCCCAGAATGGCTGACTGTAGGGAACTATAATTCAGAATAAGTTCAGCTCACAGCCCCCACCTCAAACTGGAAAGTGAGGTCGAGGAATGCTTCCCAGGAAGATTAAAATACATCAGAGATGCGGATTCCTGTGAAGCTTTGTTTCAGTCAACCTAATTCAATGCCTAAAAATAAATAGAGAAAGTTCTCTTTGTGCCAACATCATCATCTGCATGTTACCATCGCTTTTATAGCTAATCCTCAGGCTGATTTGGCCAAGTTAACCTGTAAGTATAATTCTGCTCTTGCCAGCTTGCAGATCATTCTGCCAGAGGAGGGGTGGGAAGAAGACACTGCATGAGTTACTCATGCTGTAATATGAAACTTTGTTTTCCAATTCGGAGTTAATTCAGGAAGCAACAGAAAAGCATGCTGTTATCTTTTTAAGTACATTTAAGGGGAGCCCTGCACACAAGGGTATGTGTTCATATTCCTCATGCTGGTATATATGCTATCCTCAAAACTTCATGCCAACTAGGTATGTGTTTCATTTTTGCTAATAAAATCTATTTGAATGGCATTGTGTGAAAGTGTTAGTTGCTCAGTCCTGTCCTGCTCTTTGCAACTCCATGGACTGTAGCCAGTCACACTCTGTCCATGGAACTTTTCAGGCAAGAATAATGGAGTAGGTAGCCATTTCCTTCTCCAGGGGATCTTTGCCACCTAGAGACTGAACCCCAGTCTGCCACACTATAGGCAGTTTCTTTACTGTCTGAACCACCAGGGAAGCCACTTGGATGGCATTAGCTCTAGTTTAAAAGCCACTCACTGCTCCTAAACTTGGGAGTGAGCCTCTCACTATTTTAATCATCAGAATTTCTGATGAAATTAGAAAACTACAATAATTGATCAAACTATATGCCCGTCTGGTTGCTTGAAGTTCAAGTCTATGTATTAGAAGCCTTAATACAGTAAGAAGTGCAAAAGAACCAAATGGCTGGTCTCCTCATCTAACTTTGAGTTACATATGAGGCGTATCTTATTGACTTCTTAAATTGACTCTTGCCTGAATGCTCCCTTAGGGCTTAAGATATATTTTCACATATTGTAATTTAACAAACATTCAGGAGGGCAGACTCCCCCTCCTTTGAAAACTTAGGAAATACTCGGTGGTTTGAATTTCAAGTCACACTGTGGGAGGTACTTTCTTGTCATAAGCTTTCATCCATTTAGCATTGACAACACCCTGGGGATGCTGATGGCTCTGAGGTAGTAGGTCACAGAGCTGGAAGGAAGCAGTCAGGCCAGCCCTCAGGACTCCCTGGGATCCTGCAGGGACAGCCTTGTTTGCACAGTTGATAAATATCTGTGTGGCTATCAGATTTCTATAAACAAAGGGCAGAGTTGTCCTATGAGTTGCACAGATCTGCTCTATGGGACCTGCTTTGTGGGGCAAGGTTGAGCCTGTGAGATTGGAGCAGAATAATAATAATAAAAAATACCCTGGCCTACTTAGATGTGTCTTCTGGTGAGCTCTATGCAGTATCAGGCTTAACCAAATCTTTTTTATTCCCCATGCTGGCGTCGGGTTATCGTAGTCATTGCTCCTTATAAAGTTTATAAATGCCTTATTTTTCATCGTCTTATGACAGTGCCAATACAAGGTGCATCACGTATACTTTCAATACAATAATGAGCACTCCATTAAACCCACTCTGGATTAAATTGATTGCTTGGAGGTGGTAGCTAACACACATATCCCATGAGAAGGCAATGCAATGAGCTGTGACCAAAACCCATTTGTCCATTAGCTCCAGAATCTTTCCCTGCCTGCCACCAAATCCAGGGAAACCACAGGGTTTTTGTCCTATACTTAATTTTTAATAGGATCGGATGTCATAGAAATCTAGACACTTCTAAGAGTGAAAGGAAGAGCTGCTGCCCCAGACATAGCCCAATATTATGAATATAGTGATTCTCCAACCAGATTTTACATATTTCTTGTGCTGAGGTTTGATTGGTTCTTGAGAAAGCTCGCACTTTTGGGAAGAAGATAGGTCTTTGGAGAGGCTAGAAACAACCCCTTTCATTACAACTAACTCCTGGAAAAAGACCTTCTAGAGTAGCAGATATTCTGACACTAAAGAGGCATGTGTTTGTGTGGTATCTGTGTGTGTTGGAGTGTGTATTGTTTGGGAAAGCACTTGTTGTAACGGAGAAGTTTCCACATTCAATGTGTTTGCCTCTCTGTCCCTGATCTCATCCTTATTGACCCCATTCCACTGAACAGATAAGAAAATGACAATGAGTAGGAGTATTTGGTTATAGTCTAGTGTGATCCAAGTGAACACTTTTGAATGAGAATATCAGGTTACTCAGTGGTGCAATAAAAATACCAAACTTTGCAAAGGTTATTGCTTTGGAACTTTGAATGATAACAACTTAGATGTCCTCCTTGTCATTTCTGTACCTTTGTTTGGGCTTCTTTTATGTAATAATTCATGTAACAGACGACATCTTCAGACAAGATAACATAAAGGTGATCTTGTCAAACTACCAGCTAGATAGCATTTCATTTTCTTACATATCTATGATATAGAACATTTTACAAGGAACATAATTTACCTTCACAACTGACCCTTGAAGGGAATAGGTCTGGGTTAAGTTGAGAAAAATAAAACTTAGAGAGGATATGAGACTTGTTTAGACCCATGCTATTTGGCAGAGCTTAGGTACATACTGAAACCCAGATCAGATATCATCATCTTTACCAAAACATCTTCATTCATACTCTGTAGTTATCTGTTAAGGATGATGAATCCTGTTACCAGAAGACCCACAGTTAGTTCAGAGGGGTGTGTAAAGGGATGAAGTAAACTTGGAGGGGTAATCACTTTGTAGAAAAGAAAAAGTAAGATTGAGAGGAAGGGAAGTGTCAAGGAAGACATTTGTTGGCAAGAGAGAAAAGGAAAAAAAATTGCCTGGGGGAAAGGACAAACAAAGAAGTTTAAGAAAGAATAAATGTAGAGAATGTATAAGTGAGGCAGATGCTTTGGGTGTGCAATACAAAATCCTCCATATCCATATTCCTCACTAACACATCTTTGAGAAAATCCTATGTTGATGATGAACATATTGATGTGAGTAGATTTTATCTGGGTGACGAAGTACACTAAGTCAAAGTTGACATTGAGAGGAAATAGTGTTGTATATGGGATTGCCCTACAGCTGGGCTACAGAATTGTTATTATTAACTATAGATAACCATTAATTAATAATAATTATTAATATTATTAAAATCATTTGTATGCTTTCCTTAGGTTGAATTGTAAGCTGCTTGAGAGTGACTTCTTCATTTTTTTTAATCTCTCATTTTACTCTCATATGAAATGTGACATATAGTAGGTGTTAACTATACTTGGTTTGCAATTTTCTTACAGTCTGAAACTACATACTGTTTGAATTTTTTTTTCATAGCATCCTTACAAACGGATGTCTAGAATTAACAACAACCTCAGTATGTAAAGAAATGTATTATGCCCAGAGCTTATTTTCATCCTTAATTATTACATTTATTTCTATCCTAACTTGTCCTAGAAAGGGTTTCTGAATGTTATATCCTTTAAGGGTATTTATATTGTTTGCTCACCTTCTGTTGCAAATAATAAAAATCTGTTATGAGTGATCTGAGTAAAAACTGGAAAGATACTAGTAGCTTACAAAAATTAGTATAGAGACCATAAAACTAGAACACATACACACACAACACATATTTGTCCTGGATATCCAGACATGTCCAGAGTGCTAAAGTGAGAATAAATCAACACCAACCATGTTTCAGATCTCAAAACTCTCTTGTTGAGATGTAAAGTTCCAGGAGAAAGAACCTGACTGGTTTAACTTATGTAGTATGCTAACCTATGCATTAGCTGTACTGAGCTGGGGAGAAGGCGCTGTGAGAGGTGCCTGTTGTGTTGCCAGGAACTCCAGGGACTTCTAAAGTGGAGGAAATGAATGATTTACAGTCCCATAAAAACTAATATCAATGGAGGAAAGTTAACCCCATAAGGGAACTACAAGGGCTTTTGGAAAACACCTTTGGGTGCTAGGCAGACAAAATAGTAAACATTCACAGCAGGTGAGCACTTTCTCCAGGGGTTTTTTCCATCCTCAGAGAGCAAAATTATGAAAGCAGCATAAAATCAGACCATGAGTAAGAGACAAAATGAGAAGTCAAACACCTCCCCGCCCCCTTTCCCCACACATCACAAAGCCATTGGAATTAACAGAGAAAGTTCTCCAAAGAGATGAATAGTAGCAATACCACTTCAGCAAAAGAGTGGATTTCAGAAATGAAACAAAGAAGACTCTTTGGTATTTGCTCTTGCTTTCTTTTGTGTTGGAATTGTTTATTCCAAATGCCCTGAAGCCAAGCTTTCTTTCACTTATTAAAAAAGTGTAGTCTCCACCAAATGACTATATCCTTTCCCAGTTTCCAGCAGCTCTCCATCTTAAAGAGGTTATCTAGAGATTTAAGAGTACAATGGTAAAATGGGATGTTGAATGTTGATTATGAATAACTAAGGAGAAAATGCTGCAGAGTTATGAAGACTGGCATAGCTCAGAAACCCATCATTTCTGTCACTGACAAGTCACCAGGCCACTGTAATTCAAATTCGCTAGTCAGATCTTCTTGAAACACAAAGGCAAAGCAATAGAAAAGCAGCAGGCACTGGAGTGTTTCTGGAGGATAGATTCACTGGTCATATTCTGACGACCTTACAGATTTTTTTTTTTTAATGACACATGCCGGCAATACCAGACAAGATTTTTGCCAACCTATTTTAAGTATGCAGCAAAGCTGCAGATTTTGCTGATTCAGGATTCTATTATAGGAAAAGAAATTTTGATAATCCTGTTTTGAGAATACCATTCAAAAGATTACCAAGAAAGACAGCATTTGTTACTCTTTGTAAGGAAGATTGGAAGGCTCCTAAAGAAAGTCTTCTAAATCTTGAAGAGATAAAAATATAATATGCCAGAGTATCAAACTGAAGCAAATCTGAATTTGTAAAATAAACATGTTTTGCAAATCCAAACCATAGCCTGTTATGCCATCTTACATGAATTGCCTGCAAACAGCTTTTCAAATGTGCAGAGCATTTAACAGATCACTGAAAACCTAAATACCAAAGAATCCACTGAGGTGAGATATATTTAGCTATCCACAGTGCCCATTCCCATATTCACCATTTTTGCCCACTGTTATGCCAGAGACTTTTAATTCAGCATTTAAATAAATACTCCTTTTGAAAGTAAAGACAAAAACAAAACAACCCCCCCAACACACACAAATCCTGATGCAAATTTGCATTGGAGGATGCAAACCTTTTTCCTAAAAATGTACATTTATGCCTGGGGGTTAACCACAGGCTCTGTCAGGAATACATCCTAAATGAGAAAGATATAACTTGTAGGACTAGAGGAATTTCGAATAATAACTTTTGAAAAATTATCACTCCTCATCCCATTAAATTAGATTGTTTAGATTTAAAATGCACAGCTACTATTAAAAAACTGATTCCACATATGAACCTCATTTAAAAATGAGAGTAAACATGTGTCTAAGGAAGATGGAAGAAATGACTCCCAGAGGGTGACCTTGGAACATTTCAGAAACATGGTAGTTCTTACACTGGTTCTGGTCCAGATGTCACTGGGAAAAAGAAAGTGGAGGTGGGGTGGGGGTAGAAGGTCTTTGGCAAGATCCCACCTATTTTGCTTCAAATATCTCTGTCCCCTCCAACTAGATGTACTTTCACCACATCAGTCATATTTCAATATTGGGTAGACAGATGAACTTGTCCCATTCAATCACTAATATTGATTCCCTCTATCAAAAATGAAACTTTCACTTCCTTGGCACTCAGTGTACTATCCATATGCAAAATTAAGAGCAGAGAGAATTAACAGGTGCTCTAATCAAATGTTTTTAGAATGGGTTTAATATGAACCATGTTCCATTATGTTTCTCCTCTAAGTGCTACAGAATAACCTCTATTTGAGTGCAAATATTCATTCCAAGTTAATGATTGGTAATCCCAACCGGTGGAATAGAGATATCATCTAAATATTGTATAATTATATTTCTTACGTTAAGTCAAAATTTGTGCTAACTCAAAGGGTGTGAATTTTTATTTTTTTTGAGAAATCTATCAATTTTCCAAACTGGTCAGGGGACATAGTGTTAAACTGATATGAGATGCCATGACATATGGCCATCTTGCTTGTTAAAACCCCATTAATAACTGTATCTAACACATAATAAGGCACTTAAGATTCACATATTAATTTGGAAAATTAGCACCAAAATATTTAGAGATACATATTTTTAACATGTATACATTAGAATGCAAGATGCTTTTGAAAAAACTTGAGTAGCAGGTAGTTTTATATGGAGCTTTTTTAATAAGGACTTTTATATCAGAGAAGTGTCCCAGTGTTTGCTAATATTCTCTGTGTACCCTGGTCTATATAGGAAAGATATTTGTCTTAGTGCAAGTGGTAAAGTTATCTTTGATGAGACAATAAAGAGAATCAGAATAACCTCTTTGAGATTTTTTTTTTGACTCTTGTATGATAATGTTAATTATAGAAAGCTGTGACTATTTCTAAATGATCAAAAATACCCCTTCCCTCCATATCTTGATCCATGTACACTGATATTATGCACATGGCCTCAAACCAATTTAAACATGTATAACTTGTAGATCCTTACTGGTAGAAAACAGGTCAACTAAGAAGTTTGAAGAGGGTGATTGCTGGTAATCCTCTACAAGCATGCTACCTGGTTATCATAGCAGGAAGTTTCAGATCAATACCTTTCACACAGACTATTGGGTTTGTTTTTCCAAACATTTATTTGGAAGCAGGCTTTGAAAATCCTCATGATTGGTTCCACAAATCTGGTAAGTTCTAGCCCTCTGTCCTGCTAAGTATTCTCCAGAAGGAGAGATTGGTAACCTTTGTGGTCTGTTGCTGGAAAGCAGAAATCTTCCTAATAAATAGGCTGGCACAGGAACTTATGGGACTGTTTCTCAAAATGCAGTCTAGATTTGTATACACTGTTGTCAGGGAAATCAAAATGGAGGAAATCTTGTTCAGGCTTCAAAAGAAAGAGAGCAAGCCTCTGACCTGCTTCTGACCTGCCTAAACATTGCCCGGATTCTGTGCCTGCCTGCAAACACAGTGAGGCAGCACTTTAGGAAAGAGAGCAAAAAAGGGGTCTTGGAATTCTTGAGCCCTTGAAGGTCTGGCCAACTTACTGGGGTCTAACAAAATCCTATGACTCACAGGTGAAATAAACAGCATTTCTAAAGTTAAAAAAATTATTCAGAGTTGCATTTATGCATGTAAACTGATGATAGTATCAATTTGTGGCCTGGGATTATATATGGGAGCCCTAAATTGGCAACTGAAAGTCTCACCTGTGGAGTAGACACACCACCTAAGACCCTTTCCCAATTGGGACTCTGGATTGCTCTCATTTGGGACTTTCCAGTGCTATTCAAGCCTGGATGTAGATTGGCCCAATTTGGTGATGTATATGCTGTTACAATTCTCTATTGTTTCTATTTCTTTTCTTTTAATGGCTGTATATTGAAATTCAATCAAATAATAAAATAATCTATAAAAAATTGAAATAGTTCTCTGTGTGTCATGAATGGTTTCTTTTACTAATGAATCTTTCAAACCTAAAACTAAAGTAAAATTTTTGGCAAAAGATCTGTTAATATAAGGATTAGAATTTATCTATTTTCCAATCTAAAATATTTCAAAAAATTTACCAATGAGAACTCATGTCTAATATTAGCTATACTATTGAACAGGATATTGATTTTAACAACTTTTTTTCTGACTATCACCAAGTTACTTAGTAAAGCAATCAAGATCAACAGAAGCACAGGTAGAAGCCAATTCTTGAATAAATGTTTTGAATTTAAAATACTAGCTAGATATCCTTGGAATGTGAATTCTTGATTAGAGCAGCCATCTGCAGTGTGGTTATAGCTTAACTAATTAACAAACTTATAACAGCATAATATAGAAAGCTATATTGAAATATTTTGAATTAAATTTTATTCATGTTACCAACAGCACACTGTTCTTGCCACTTTGGCTTGGTGAATAATGGAATAACAGTTATTTTTTGTACTCTTGGCTCCATAGATTCCCTACAGGCTAGAAGTCAGCAATTCATCACATTTACAAATTTCTTAATTCCTAATATCCAGTGCTATAACACAATGTGTAAGAGTAAAGCTGGACCCAAATACGTATAAAATCTTCAGACTTCAAATTCTTGAAAATAATCATAGATATGACTTTCATTCTTTAGTATGTATGCACTAATACTAAGAAATTTTAATTAATAATAATAAGTTCTTAGTGGGTTTATATCTTTATTTCATTTGTCTTTGATAAAGCAAAGGACAGTGTCTTGTACTCATCAACATGCACAGATTTTACAGAGGACTCTGCCCATATTACATACTCAAGCGGCATTTGTTTAAGAATACTGAGCCATGATGGTAACTCTGTGTCCTGCTTCTTAGAGACGTTGAGAACAAAGGAAATAGACAACATAGTTTGCTTAAGAGGGAAACTATCAAAGTCTAAGTCCAAGTACTACTGTCAAATAGCTGTGTGTCCTATGTGACACTTATTCTCTATGAATCTGCATTTGGTCATCTCTGAAGGAGTGGTGAGTAACAGGGTTATCGTAAAGTTTAAGTAAGAAGATATATAACATTCTTAATGATGTCTCACTCATAGAATTCACTAGAACTATGAATTAAAAAGTGAATTATCTACTGAATAAATGGTAACTTATCTCACAGTTTTTTCTCCCTGGCAATACAGTATAATAAAAATCTTTGTAAAACTAGATTATAGCAGAGAATTGACTCATGAATATAAATTGATTACATTATATCAAAACTTGCATACACACAATTTTGTTTTAAAGGCATTATTTTGCCCCAAATAATATCAAGATAACTGAAACTATTACTAATTTTTGCAGAATTTTGGCTTATTTAGATTAATTTTATAAATTCTGTGTGCTCAAGATCATTATCTTGTGTCCTCATCATAATAAATAATTATGAAAATGAGTCAATCTTCATTATATTAATTGTCTTTACTTTTAGCCCATAAATATTGTATTAAATTTTACCAAACTAATGTGGTATCCCTCACATTGTATTGATAATGTTGAACAAAAACATTTCTTTAAAATATTTTTGGATAGCTGTTATGTTCTAAACAGTGTGTAAGAAACCTGAGATCTCATTTATTCCTCACATTAGCCCTTTAAGGAAAGTATTACTGAATCCATTTCATAGATGAGAACCTGAATGTCCTAGAAATGGTTATCCTTATTTCACACATGGTGCAACCTACTGTAATCAGACTTCTATTGTTGTTCACGAGCAAAGGCTATTAGCGATCTCTTTATTCATAAATGCAATGAACATTCTGACTTCTAGCCTTACTTAACCTTGGCAAAATGGAATACTGTGATCACTTTTCTTTTGAAATCCTCCTGTATCACTTGTCATTACTTCAGCTTCCCTTGTTGATCCTCTCTCCCTCTGTCTATCTTTCAGATATTAGAATTCCAACAGGATCTATCCTTACCCCTCTTCTCCCCTTCTCTAAACACTCTCCTTCCATCTCATTTACTCTAATGACTTCAACAGTTGTCTCTATATTGACCACTCTCACATAAACATCTCCAACCCAGATCATGCTCCCAAATCCTGAACCATATACCCAGCTGCTTACTGGAACTGATTGTTCCACAGGTGCTTCAAATCTCACGGCCCCCAAACTAAACTCTTCATCTTCCCACACACCGAACTCTCAACCCCAAGCACTGCCAATCACACACACACATACACACTCACACGCGCCCCACTCTACCCTGAAGTCAATCTTCTATATGTCCAACTTCAGTGAAAAGCACCATTGCCACCTGATCCTCCATTCAAAGAAAAAGTTTCAACCTATAAATCTAAGCATTGATCAAAGTTCAGCTCCCTGTTCTCACCTAATACTATACAAATCATGATGCTTCTTCATTCTGACTATTGCATTCAGCTACTGGGAAATCCTTCCTAAAAATGACTTCCCTGATAAAACTCTTTAACTCTTTTCTCCACATCCTCAGGATAAAATTTTTAATATGAAATCTATACATGTTCCCTAAACTTGCTTAATCATCAATAAGATCTTATTAAATATCCAGATTCCTAAGCATCACATACGGAGAGTCAGTCCATCAGGAGTCTGGGACAAGAGCAGGTTATTATGAATCTCTACTTTTTAACAAGCTCCTTGGATTCCATTAAAAAGTCAAATTTGACAAATAATACTTATAAATCCATTTATATTCTGGTAGTTGCCCAATATTTACTTTTCATGTAGTCAATATTTAGCTCACCAATACCTAATATTATTTTGCTGAATGAGTTAATGAATAAATTTATCATTTTAGGTTCTGACTCCAAAAGACAGGTTTTTCACACATTAGAATAACAAAAGAGTAAGAGTCGACTACATTGGAGGAGGATTTAGCATCATGCTCTTGGAAGCAGATGGTAGGTGGAGTCATAAAGACCTACCACTCATTTTATTCCCATGGTATAAGTGTATGATTCATTCATACATGCAGAAAATGTGTTGACAAGATTCTTTTTGCAGGGAGTCGTACTTCTGTAGCTATATGCAAATATCCCCATATATATAATGGGGATATTTGTATATATGTTATCTTAAATATCTTATATGAGAGTTATTAAAATAGGAATTATTATTTCATCAAAACATCCAATGTGGGAAATTGATGAATACCGAGACTAATAAGCAATAATGATGCAAAATGAAAGCTGTTATTTGAAAATAAAAATTCTCAAATCATAGAGAGAGTATTACAAGCAATGGTTAACAACCTACCAAAGAGAAATTGGTCTTAGACTATAGTCTAAGCAAGAGAATAGTTTCATGGTCACAAGCAGAGATAGAAAGAAGAGGTAAGACAATTTAATATGAAACTTTTATCCAGAAGTCACATTTTCAATTAAAAAATATTTGTAACCAACATATTTTAAAATACAATATACAATATCTACCTCAGAAAGTTAAATTTTCAAAGGTCAATTTTACATCAAGTCAGTCCGTTCATTCAGTTCAGTTGCTCAGTCATGTCCGACTGTTTGCTACCCCATGGACTGCAGCACGCCAGGCTTCCTTGTCCATCACCAACTCCCAGAGCTTGCTCAAACTCATGTCCATGGAGTTGGTGATGCCATCCAACCATCTCATCCTCTGCCATTCCCTTCTCCTCCTGCCCTCTGTCTTTCCCAGCATCAGGGTCTTTTCCAGTGAGTCAGTTCTTCACATCAGGTGGCCAAAATATCAGAGCTTCAGCTACAGCATCAGTCCTTCCAATGAATATTCAGGATTGATATCATTTAGGATGGACTGGTTTAATCTCCTTTCAGTCCAAGGGACTCTCAAGAGTCTTCTCCAACACCACAGCTCAAAAGCAACAATTCTTCAGCACTAAGGGCTTCCCTGGTGGCTCAGCTGATAAAGAATCTGCCCACAATGTGAAAGGACAGGGTTCAATCCCTGGGTTGGGAAGATCCCCTGGAAAAGGGAAAGGCTGCCCACTCCATTATTCTAGACTGGAGAATTGCATGGACTGTATAATCCATGGAGTAGGAAAGAGTCAGACAGGACTGAGAGACTTACACTTTCCCTTTTGTATAGGCCATTGGATGGCAGAGTTGGACAGGATTGAATGACTTTCACTTTCTTTCTTGGAATATGATGCAAGTTAGAAAGGATTAGAAATGGGGGAAAAGGCAGTGAAAATCATTCAAGATGGGCAAGGAGAAAGGAGTTTACTGAAAGCAGTAAGTTACCTTTCTACCCAAGTCGACTTAACCAGCTTTACAAGTAAATTCTAAAGTCATTAGACCTCCTAGTCATCCTGAAAGACTTGCTTTGATATTTTCTCCTTGGCCATATTGAATAATTTCCACTGCATTTTCTGCTGAACTTTGTGGAATTTTGACACAGATACAGATAAGAAGGAAAAATCAATCTCAGGAGAAGTTCTTTAGAAGTGTCCCAAAATAAAATCTGTCAAGGCTTCCATTGTTTCCCCATCCATTTTCCATGAAGTGATGGGACAAGATGACATGATCTTTGCTTTTATGAATTAGAGTTTTAAGACGACTTTTTCACTGTCTTCTTTCATTTTCATTAAGAGGTTTTTAGTCCTCCTTGCTTTTTGCCATAAGGTTGGTGTCATCTGCATATCTAAGGTTATTGTTATTTCTCCTGGCAATCTTGATTCCAGCTTGTGCTTTTTGCATGATGTACTCTGCATGTAAGTTAAATAAACAAGGTGAAAATATTGAGCCTTGACATACTCCTTTTCCAATTTGGAACCAGTCCGTAGAGTGCTAAGCAATTAGTATTCACAAGCATTTTCATATAAATCATTTAAAACTATGATACATTGATGTAATTTGTAGATATTGACTAATTTTCAGAGACCTTGATGGAAAAATATCACCCCTTGCAGATACCTTTGTTGTATATCTATAACATTCTATTAAACATGAGAACCACTTGAAAAGAATAAGAAAAACAAAAAATCTCTCTGAAATCTTTTTCTTATTTAAATAGGAAAAACCATGAAACTCCATTTTTTATATGATTTTACACTCAAGTTTTCATTGGAACTTCAATATTGGAAAAGAATTATTTAATTCACCTGAATGGAAAAAAAATAATCAATCAAAAGTGCTTATTCTAACATAGTACTTACAGAGTGTTTAGTATTTGGACTGGATGTTGTGGGAAAAAGAGGATGTGTAATAGCGAATCACTGCTTCTAAGGAAATTATAGTTTAATTGAGGAATTACATTAGCTTGATGGAAATAATTATGAAATAATACATTGAAGAGTGGAGATGAACTTAAAAGTTTCAAGAAAGGATGGATCTTAGGAAACAAGGATTTTGAAAGGCTTTTGGATATGGGGAAAGGAAGATTAACACTTCTTGAGCCCTATTAGATTCTGGACACAGCACTAAATAACATCTTGCACATTTTTAACTTTTAGTTCTCATAGCAGCTCTGTGAGTTGGGCAAAGTTATTTCCACTTTGAAGTGAAAGATACTGAAGCTTAAAGAAGTGAATTAATTTGCCCATACTCTACTGCCTGTAAATGGCAGCCATTGAGTTTTACAAAATTTTTGGCATTGCCATGCAACATGTGGGACCTTAGTTTCCCTGCCAGGGAGGGAACCTGCATCTCTGGCAGTGGAAGTGTGGATTCTTAACCACTGGACCTTCAGGAAAGTTCCAGCCATTGAGTTTAACTAAATACAGACTTCTCTTGCTCCAAATTCCATGACACTCTCCCAATCACAGTATTCCAGATGTGAGAAATTCTAGGATGAAAGATAGAGGCAAGAAAGAGCATTCATGTGAGAGGGAAGAGGAGACAAATCAGTGGATACCCACAATAAGTGTGACATTACCCCCTCAAGCACTTCTGATTTCAGAGGTTTCCTTGGGCTCCTTTTCCCTCGTTAGTGGAATATTTTCCATAAACCAGCCTCCTATAATTTCTTCAGCAGCTTTATTATGCATCTAGTTACTCAAATCATCTTTGAATTCTTTTGTATCTTTACTCTCTTATCTAATTCACTAGCAAATTCTATCATGTCCACCTCAGATGTCTATCCACATCTCTGCTTATGCCTCTAGCTCTGTCTAAACTCATCTACTTCTGCATTGATATCTATCTCTATTTGTATCTAAATATGTTTATATATGTTTATTTCTCTATATCTTAAGTCTATGATCTATTTCTATATAAGTTTCTCTCTATATATCCATTTCTATCTCAGTCTATATAACTTTTTACATATTGATTTCTATGTGCATACATATGTCTCTATCTCTATTTAAATCTATACTTATATAGGTTTACCTCTAAATCTATATCACTATCTATATCTGTACTTACACCCTATACCTATATCTGCATTCATATTAAATCTATCTCCACTGGAATCAAGTGAGTCTAAAGCATCATCATCTCATACTTGAATTACTGTGATAGTCTCCTAACTGTTCTTCCAACTGCTATTCTTGCACTTCTATAATCCTTTAAATATGTAAATTACTTCATGCTAATTTCAAAAGCTCCCAGTGCCTTCCCTTACACTAAGAATAGTATCCAAATTCCTGCTTATGGCCAACTGACTCTACTTTTACTACCTCATCCCCTTAAAATCTCTTCCTCCATCTTCAAGATCCAGTCACACTAGCTTTCACTCTTTTCTCAAGTACATCAATCATTTATGCATTGGGGATTTTGTACTTGCTATTCCTTCTGTCTATTATGGTCTGCTTTTAGATGTTAGCATTTCAGTTTCTTGTCATTCAGGACTCAGTTAAACTGTAACTGCCTGAGGAAAGCTATCCTAATGATTCAACTTTGTATCAGAAACCCAGTGGTAGATTAAAATGGTCTTGTGTGCTGTGGTACTTCTCTACTGAGAACTGGGGACCCATTAGCATCTCCTTGAGTCTGAGTGGGCTCTGTGACTGCTCATACAGAGACATTGCCAGTTTCTTCTGGGCTTTGGGGAAAGGAGATCAACTTTCACTCATACTTGGAAGCATACTACTATTAATTAATGTGACTCACCCTGGTCACCATACTGTAAGGAGTCCAAGCCACATAGAAAGATGGGGGATGAAATGCCATGTGAAAAGAGAAAGGAAGAGAAAGATAAAAGCAGGAGAGGGAGAGAGAGGCTCTGAGTACTAGACATCTGAATGAAAAACTGTTTTTTGAAGCATGTTAATTGTCATGTGTCTAATCAATCGCCAGCCCAGGATTGATGCTCGGGACTGGTGCAGCGAGATTTCCCGGGGGGGAGGGAGGAGGGAGGGGGGACCCGGAGGGGAAGCATATGTAAACGCATGGTGATATCATGACAATGTATGGCAAAAACAATAATTAAAAAAAAAAAACAAAACTGTTTTTTGGAAGTGGATCATCCTGTTCTAGCTGCCACTATGTGGACCAGGGACAAGTTACCTAGCTGAATCTTTCCAGAATTCTAAACTCACAAAAATTGTAAACAAAATACAATGTTGTTTTAAGTCATGAAGTATGTGAGGGTTGTGCTGCAAAGTACTAGTGAACCAGACACATGTCAAGTATGCTTTGGTTTATCATATCACACTTCTCTACTACTGTTCTTTTTTTTCTTCCTTTCCTTCCTTTTTCTCTTCTTTCCTTTTACTTATGCCCGCTCTTTCATTTCTTCTTTTGTCTTTCCTTTACCTGGTTACTGTCTCAACTCTTTAGATTATAAACCCCACATGAATAAGGACTTTGTGTATCTCTTTTGCCATTGAACTCTGGTCTGTAGAAGTGTGCCTCAAAGTCAGTTGGAAGCAGTAAATAGTTATCAAATAAATAAAATAAGCCTATACATTCAGTAAGTCTACCTACACAGGGTTGGTAGCTACTCTATCAAAATTAGATATTAACAATTAGATATGACAGTTAGGTATAAATAAACAAAGAAACAAATGCACAAAATCCAGCCAAAATAATTCCAAATATAAATTCAAAATTACAGTATACTCTATTCTGTAATTTTACAATGAGATAGGTTTTAGCAGAACATGATGCTTGAATTGGCTGGAAAATTATACCTCTTGGCTGTCCTTTGGTATTAGGCTTTGGTGGGATTACTAATGGTTAGCTCTGTGCTGTAATGATTTTCAAAGGAGGAAAAAGCGTCCACAGACTTTGAAGCAGCTTAAAACACATAATTTGGCTTCTCAGAACTAGCTCTTGTAGCTGGCAGAGACCCAACCCTCTCTTCCTCAGTTACATGGCAACCTGGATAAGGCCATGTGGATCCTGGCTGCCCGGCTGCCTCTGATCTGAGGAGCTGATGCAGAAATAACTTCATTGCTCATAGATACCTCTTCACAATGGCAGAATTAATATGGCTCTCCAAATACCACCTTGGGGCCATCTGAGAACTCCAGCTGTGGAGAAGATGAGGTTTTAAGACATAAAAAGGAGTCCTCTCATATCTTCACCCTTTGCACTCAGTACATGGGTGTGCTGCATGCTCAGTCGCTTCAGTTGTGCCTGATTCTGTGTGACCATAAGGTCTGCAGCCCTCCAGGCTCCTCTGTCCCCAGGATTCTCCAGGCAAGGACACTGGAGTGGGTTGATATCCCTCCACCAGGGTATCTTCCTGCCCCAGGGATCAACTTTGCCTCTTAAATTTAACCTGCATTGGCAGACAGGCTCTTTACTGCCAGTACCACCTGGGAGGCCCTTACCCTAAGGACAAAGACAGCAAAAGCAGGCAGAGACTTAGGGAGAGGTTCCTGTCACCCATAAAGTAACCCAACTGAGCCAGCCACTTCAGAGACACTTCCTATGCTGCCCACGCAGCCTACACTCTGCTCTACCTCTAAGAAATTCTCTCCTGCTTCTCTGTAGTTACAGAGATGAATTCTTCCCTGCCAGATTCCAGTCACTCTGGCCTTTGTTCTACGTCTTCAGCATAAGGTACAACTTTCAGACTCAGGGCTTTTGCACAGACTACTCACTCTGACTAAAACTTCCCTAACACTTACCTTCTTTACTTCACTCAAAATCAAGCTGAGGCTTAAATGTCACTTCCTCTGTAAAGACTTTTCTGTTCCCCTGGGCAAGATTATGTATCTCTGCCTGACACTTTTGTTACATCCTTCATAATAAGGAAAACTCTGCATTTAAACAGCTAGTCCACCACTTTATGTGTTCTCTGTGATTAATCAATCAATGTATTGTGTTAAGTGTCCTCTGGTGTTTGGCAGTGAGCCCAACAGAGGCAAAAAGCAGACATGTTTTGTTCTTTTCTGTATCGAGAAGACTTAGCGTGATTCCAGCATAGAGTAGATGTTTAGTAATTAGTCTTTGAGTGACTGAATGAATGTTTGATAGGTGAATGAATTGCAGGAAAGCCATCTTTTACTTATTTTTTCCCCTTTGAATTTGGAACAATATATGTGTCCCTAGTAACGTGAGAGACTTTTATGCCTAAGTTTTTAAAAAAAATTTCCAACCTCACAGATGATTGATTTGTTCAGCTGCAGACTTAATTGCATCCTGTGTTCTAAAAAATGATCGTGATTTGAGGCAGGAAGTAAGTATATAAGAATTCCCATTCTCTGATTCATAAATTTCTTACAAAGTTGTCTTTCTTGATAAGGATTCTAAAATCCTCAGGGCTGAATGGTGGGATTCCAAGTGCATCCTTTCAGGGGCCTCCATTGTGACCAGGGAAGCTCATAAAAGGAACTAAGAACACTTAATTCAAGTCTGAGTCTCTGCTATAATACTTCCAATTGTTGAAACGTATTTCAGTATATAGCTCAGCCTAAGGTATATGCAGGCACTCAATAATTGCTGGTCATTATTATCAATGTGATTGATTATATCAGCATTCTAGTCATCTGGACAGTCCTTCCCTCTCCTAATGAACTTGTCTATTCCTTATATTTCTGTCAAGTCCTTTCAAATGGGTCCAGAATTTTTTACTCTGATCCTGATCCATGAACTCAGGCTTTTTTCTCCTGTTTTTCTGATGCTACTAACTAGCTTGCTTCTCATCCAGCAACTACAGAGCATTTGCATTGGAATTTCATTCAGGGAAGCTCAGCTCATCTGTTGGAAACTCCTAGCTACTTTTTGGATCACTGTCCTAACAGATCATTTTGCCTGAGATTGGAGATTATTGAGACCCTTGAATATCATCGTCATGTCCTCTGATCTGAAATACTAGTATTAAGTCACTTCATTTGAGCATCTCTGACTTCTAATAGTTAAGAGCCTAGATTTGAGAGTCACAATTTGAAGACTAGATCCTCCACTTATTTGCTGTGAAAACTTGGTAAAACTATTTAGTCCTGAAGTGCCTCTTTCTTATTTTATAAAACAAAAATCAATAATAGTACCTGCTTCCAAGGGCTGTTGTCAAGATGAAGTGAGATGACACGATAGTATAAGATTACTGGCAAACTTGTCTCTCCCAGGTCTGTCTGTCTACCTGCGACCATTATTTCTTGCTTGGTCTTAATATCTGCCCCAAGGTTTTGCTTGATGTAACTGGTCCATGTACTTGTCCCTGTTTATGAACTGAAGGCAAAAATACATTACTGGCTCTTTGGGAACTAAGGATTGCATAGGTAACAATATTTCAAGTAGTTTTTGAGTAAACTTTCTAGGATTGGCCGATCACAGTAGCAAATATTATTTTTGTGATTCTGTCACTTGCTGGGCTATCTCTCAAATAAGCTAGATGGTGGATTTTTAATTTAAAACAATATAAATGAAATTTTTTTGAAGTTTTGTTAATGAGAATTTTTCTTCTAGGAGATGGAGTAGACATACTCCCCTTATCATCACACTAAGTACAATTAATAACACTGAATACTATATATATATAACTAATATAAAAGACTCTGAAATATAGAACGAAGGTGACAGACTGTCAAGAAAACTTAGGACCTAGGGAATGACATGGTGGTTAGTTATCTGAGCTTACTTTTGGCCTCATATATCCTTAGTAAGAGCTGATAAAGCCAGCAACCTAGAAATATCAGCCAGCGCAGGCAAATATGACCCCCCTCAAAACCCGCTCTTTCTAGCCAAAAGACAGGAAAAGACAGAAAAATCTTCAGATAATGACTGCTCCATTCCAGCCAGACAACACATCAAAAAGTCTGGCCCCACCCTACCCTTGCCAGGAAAGGCTGAGTGGGCATCCACTCAAGCATGAAAGGAGAAAATATAACACCTCCACTGCAATGGAGTTGGAAGAGGTTGGGTAAAGAGCTAACATTGTATTCCCTACCGGCAGTATTAAGTTCCTCAACCAGTGTCAGTGCAGACCACCTGGCAGGTTAGATTTCTATTCATACTTGTCAGTAGTGCTTTAATCTCCACTCAAATGGCATCAGATGAAGGCTAATGGAGAGTGGTAACAAAGCCACCCCCCAACTGCTGTCAGTGGAGATGTGAGAAGTCAGAACTTTCACCTCTGCCCAGCAATAATGAGGAGGCTTGCCCAACATGAATATTAATGTTAGCTAAGTGGCAAAATTGGAAAAGACCCTCATGCTGGGAAAGACTGAAGGCAAAAGGAGAAGAGGGCGGCAGAGGATAATTTGGTTGAATGGCATTAGAGACACAACGGACGTGAATTTGGGTGAACTCCAGGAGATGGTGAGGGACAGGGAAGCCTGGTGTGCTGCAGTCCATGGGGTTGCAAAGAGTCAAACATGACTTAGCAACTGAACAGTGGTAAATCTACCATTCTAGTCCATGTGGCAGTAAAGAGATAATATCTTCTCCTTTTCCCTCCATAGGTCATACCAAAAAAAATCCAACTTAAAGTGAAGTTTAATAATATCAAGAATTGTCCAAAATAATTTAAAAACATCCATGTTTCAATACAAATTACTTGTCAGATCAAGAAACAAGAGGATCTCACACTAAATGTAATAAAATCAAGAGATTTCAATGCTGATATGACAGAGATGTTAAAATTATCAAACACAAGATTTTAAAGCAGCAACAGTAAAAATATTTTATTGACCAGTTGCCAATGTATTTTTTAACAAATTAACAAATAAAAAGCCTCAGCAAAGAAATAGTCTCAGCAAGGAAATGAAAGATATATAGAAGAACCAAACAAATTTTAGAGCTAAAAAGTAAAATGACTGAAATAAAAATCTCAGAGAATGGCTTCAATCACAGAATGGAAGGGACAGGGGAAATCATCAGTGAATGAAAGATAGAAGAATAGACATCATCCAATCTGAACAGCAAAGAGAAAACAGACTTAAAAAATCAATGAAGTCTTTGGAATCTGTGGGACTATAATCAAAAACCTAACATTTTTGTTATTGGAGTTTAAGAAAAATATGTAAAAGAGAAGAGATGAAAAAAGTACACATAGGAATAATGACCAACAACTTCCTAAATTTGTTAAAAGATATACATCTCCAGATTCAAGGAGCTGTGTAAATTCTAAACAGGATAAACTGAGAGGGATCCATTCAAAGACACATTTTAATTAGTATTTTGAAAACTAAAAGACAAAGAAAAAATCTTGAAAGTGGTCAGAGAAAAATGCCACTTTATCTGTAGGGAAAAATTGAAATAAAATGATAGCAGATTTCTCATCAAAAATGTTGGAGGCCAGAATAAAGTGAACAATATTTTTCAAACAGTGATAGAAAAGAATTGTCAACCTAGAAAACCATAGCCATCAAAAATATCCTTCAGGAATAAAAGGTAAATAAAGATATTCTTAGAGGAAGAAAAACTAAAATAATCTCTCAATGTCAGACTTATTCTAATAAAAGTGGCTAAAATAAGTTATCTAAACAGAAAAGAAATTTTAAAAAGGAATCCTAGAAATTTGGAGAGGAGAAAATAACAAAATGAAGAAAACATTAAAAATTTTTCTTCTTCTCTTGAATTTTCTGATTTTTTGATGATTGATGCAAAACTTTTAACACTGTGTAATATAGTTTTAAATGTTGGTTGAGGAAATATTTAAGCCAATTATATTATAAATAAGGGAGTGCAAAGAAAGTTAAAGGGAGGGAACATTTTGGTTTATAATAAGCTTAAGTTATGTATGTACATATACATATGAGATGATATATATACATCTCTCACATATATAACTATAATATTCTAGGTATAATGTGATACCTAGAATAACCACTAAAAAAGCTGCACAAAGAGATATACAATATGAAACTATAGATAAACCAAAATGGATTCTTAAAAAATTTTAAGTAACCCATAGACAGTAGCATGACAGGGTTCCCTGTCTTTCACCATCCCCCAGAGTTTGCTCAAAAGAGAACAACAATAATGAAAATAAAATTTCAGTTTTAATCCTAAAGTATTAATAATTATATTAAATGTAAATGGCATAAGCATACCAATTAAATGACAGATATTGGCAGAGTGGTTTATAAAACATAATCCATCTATTTTATATATATATATATATAATGCAAACATTAACATTAATCAAAGGACAGCAAGCATGGATGTATTTTTATCAGATAAAGTAGATTTTAGAGCAAAAAATTTTTAAGAATAGAAGAACAGCATAAAATGATAAAAGGGTAAGCCCACAAGTGGACACAGAAATTCTCTATGTGTATGTGCATATACAAGCAACAGATCTGTAAAATGTCTGAGGCAGAAAATGATAAAACTAAAACAAAGAACATATATTCAATTACAACTGGAGACCTCAACACCTTTCTCTCAGCAGTTTATTGAAAAACTAGACAGAAAATCAGCAAGGCTATAGAAAAACTGAATAGCACCATTTAAACAACAGTATCTACTCAATATTTTCAGAAAACTAAACAACAGTAGAACATGCATCATTTTCAAGTGCCCATGAATCATGCCACAATGTAATCATATCCTGATGGAGAAACTTCAAAAATTTAAATCAGTGAAATTGTACAGAGTTTATTCTCTGACCATAATGGAACCAAACTAGAAATCATTATGAGAATTTACAGAAAAAATGTCCAAATATTGGGGAACTAAGCAGCATATCTATAAAAAAAAAATCCACGTGTCAATAGGATAGCTTCAGAAGAAATTTTAAAATGTTTGTTTAACCAAATGAAAATGGAAATACAATTATTAAAATTTGTGGGGCAAATAAAGCAGTGCTAAGGAAGAAATATGTACAACTAAATTCACATATTAGGAAAAAATGTCTCAAATCAATACTCTAAACTTCCACTTCAACCCAGAAAAGAAGAACAAAATAAAACCAAAGCAAACAGAAGGAAGGAAATAATAAAAGCAGAAATCGGTGAACTTGGAAACAGAAACACAATAGAGAAAATCAATGAAACCAAGAGATTATTCTTCAAAAAAATCAATAAAATTGACAGAGAGTTAGCAAGATTGAGGAAGAAAAAATAAAGGAAAATAATTACAAACATTTGAAATGACACAGGAGATACCACTAGGACCCTGTATATTGTACCAAAAAAATAAAAAAATAGATATATTATGAACAACTCTTCACATACAATTTGAAAACGTAGATGAAATAAATCATTTTATTGAAAGAAAATAAACAACCAATACTTATCCAATATAAAATAGATTATGAAATATATGGTTGCAATTACCATAGAATTATTCAGGGATTTGAATCCAACTTTTAAGCAATTGAGTTTGAAATCCTTATAAAACCAATTAATACTGCTTATTTCATACAGTTTTGAGAGCTAAGAAATTTTAAAAATCATATGAAGTATCATTTTATGTTTTATGTTCTTTAGTAATCTGATAATATATTCTGTTTTCTTTTTTCCCCTCCTGAAGGTTTTATTTACACTTAAATCAATGGTGCATTTGGGGTTAATTCTGAATACATGTGAAGTTTGTTCTGTTTTTGAACAATAATTTAAGTATGAATCACTACTAGCTAACAAATCTAAAAAAACTAAAGATCCAAGACCATATAACAGTTGATTTGCAGTTCAATACAACTTGAAATTCAGCTTTTATCATTTTAACTATGCCATAGCCACGACCTGTAAATCGAGAGGCCAATAAAACCATGCTGTTGTGATTCAGTGAAAAAGACTTGGTATAGGGGCTCCTAGTATAATTTTGGTATATTCATATCTAATTATCTGTCTTAGTTTGGGCAATCACTTAAATTCCTTGAATTGGCAATTGAAAAAAACTTGCATGAGGTCATTTTATGGTCTTTTCCTTTTAGCTGTGACTTTTTTTTTTTTTTAATTCAAGTCCAATGTATCTCATCAGAACCAGATTAAGGGGCAAGAAAGCCAGGGTATTTTTGGCAAACTGAATTTCCCAAAGATGGCCAAACAAATATTAATTTCATCCCACACACTCTTCTTGCAAAGTGATGCTGACAATCCTCTATTGAAAGATGAAGTCTCTGGTGCATCCAATCAAACCTCAGTATATTTTGTAACTGCTTCCACCGTGAGAACATGGTGAAAACTGACACTTGCCTGACTTCTGAGGCTAGGTTATAAACTGCAATATAGCTTTACCTGAATCCCTTTTCTCTCTTTCTTTTTCACTGTATGTACTTATACCTTTGGAGATCTGATTACCTGTGTAAGTAATTCTGAAGATGCCATGGTGGACATCACATAGAACAACTCAGAGTGACAAAAGATACCTGAGGACCCCTGCTATCCCCAGATATCCAACTGTTCTGAGCTGGAATTCCATGCACATAAGTGAGGAAGTTTTCATGACACTAGCTCTAGTCACATTCAGAAAACTAAGATCATGGCATCTGGTCCCATAATTTCATGGCAAATAGATGGGGAAACAATGGAAACAATGAGATACTTTACTTTGGGGGGCTTCATCACTGTAGATGGTGACTGCAGCTGTGAAATTAAATGATTCTTGTTCCTTGGAAGAAAAGCTATGAACAACCTAGATAGCATATTAAAAAGTAGAGACATTACTTTGCTGGCAAAAGTTTATCTAGTGAAAGCCATAGTTTTTTCCAATAGTCATGTATGGATGTGAGAGTTGGACCATAAAGAAGGCTGAGCATCGAAGAATTGACGTCTTTTAACTGTGGTATTGGAGAAGACTCTTGAGAGTCCCTTGGACTGCAAGGAGATCCAACCAGTCCAACCTAAAGGAGATCAGTCCTGAATATTCATTGGAAGGACTAATGTTGAAGCTGAAACTCCAATTCTTTGGCCACCTGATGTGAAGAACTGACTCATCGGAAAAGACTCTGATGCTGGGAAAGATTGAAGGCAGGAGGAGAAGGGGATGACAGAGGATGAGATGGTTGGATTGCATCACTGACTCCATGGACATGAGTTTGAGCAAGCTCCAAGAGTTGGTGATGTACAGGGAAGTCTGGAGTGCCTGCAATTCATGGGGTCGGAAAGAGTTGGACATGACTGAGCAACTGAACTGCCTGAGCTCCAGCCCCCATGCCTATGACATCAGAACTACAGAGTTGAATTGCACTTTAAATTGTGACTCATGTGTATCATGGGAGATAATAAATATTCATTGGTATTTTAAGTCACTAAGCTTTGGGGTAGCTTTTTAAATAGCCACTGTTACTAAAATAGTGCCCATCTATGGATTCTTAAAACATCATTGGAAATATAGCACAATGGAGAAAAGTGTATTTACTAGAATGCTTTAGAGTACATGAATGTATGAATAAATTTATTGAATATAAATCCCACTGATAACCACATCTTAATAGTATCGAGTGTGTATATTTGAAGGGTGTATATTTTGTATATTTGTAAAAAAACCAAACACAAAATCTAGAGTCAGAGGAACAGAATGGTGGAGCCAAATATTTGCTAATAATATCTAAAACCAACACATTAGGGTTAGTTCATTTTCATATAACTTTCTGAACAAGCTTTATTTTGGGGAGCCCATTATAGAAAGGTAACTTTTCTCCTGCTGCGGGATACACAATCCCGAAGAGTTTTCTATTCCAGCCAAAGCTTTCATAGCTCTACAGCTTGTGCAAAAGTATATTGTTTTTCTCTGTGCTAAGTCTTGAAGGTTAATTTTCTCATTAGAGACTCTAGAAATCTAAGGAAAGCCTGGGCTCTTGATTCAAGCCATAAAAGTGTCCAAGAGGGCAGCTAAGTTAAGAGAGTAGTAAAATCTGACACAAATCTATTGCCTCCAATTATGTCTATTGTGTCAGATTATATTATTGTTCAAAACAATTCATTCTTGTTTTTGAGAGTTTATATGTTCCTTGTGTTTGTTGTGTAACTTAGCATGCCAGTGTAGGTGGCATACACTTTCTTGTCCCATTGGAAGACCCACCCACTATAATCTGAGTGAACATGGTGTGTGCCATATTGGAGCAGAAGCCTTGAATATGACCGCACGGTTCAACTTAGTCTCTGGCTTCTGCTTTCTGCACTGAGAATGGCACATCTCAAACAGAAGTTGCCCTTATAGTCTAGAAGTCTAGTAGACAAGACAGATGGAACTCTACTGGATTAAAGCCTACATATAATGTAAGTTAGAAATAAATCTCTGTGTTATACAACCCTGAGATATTGGAGTTGTTTGTCTCTCCAACAAAGCTTCCCTGGTGGCTCAAAGGTAGAAGAATCTGCCTGCAATGAAGAAGATCCTGGTTCAATCCCTGGGTTGGGAAGATTTCCTAGATAAGGAAATGGCAGCCCATTCCAGTATTCTTGCTTAGAAAATTCTGTGGAGAGAGAAGTCTGTCAGGCTACAGTCCATGGGGTCACAAAGAGTTGGAAACAACTGAGCAGGTAACACATACTTTGACCAACAGAGCTACCTAATATATACATAAAGGGGGATATTATTTGGATGTATACTTACCCAGAGAATTGGAGTACTGTGACCTTTAACTCTTACTGAAAAGAAATGTGTGGGGCTGTATATGTATATTAAGAGGAGAGTTTTGTCTAGATAAATTAATAAATTTATATTGCATAAGTTAGTTATAGGACTATGATGTTTTATAATCCTATACAAGATATAAGTAATTTGGAAAGGCTTCCAGTGGTGTTGCACATGAAAGTCAGTGGAATGGATTTAACATTTGAGTCTAGATTTGACAGTGCTTTTCAAGGGCAGTACTATGAACAGTTGGAAGAGACTGGGTTTGGTAAGAGATTGTACTAATAAGTGGGCTTCCCTGGTGGCTCAGACAGTAAAGAATCCACCTGCAATGTAGGAGACCCAGGTTTGATCCCTGGGTTGGGAAGATTCCCTGAAGAAGGGGATGGCTACCCATGCCAGGATTCTTGCCTGGAGAATTCCACAGACAGAGGAACCTGGATGGCTACAGTCCATGGAGTTGCAAAGAGTCGGATACATCTGAGCAACACTTTCACTGTATTAATAAAGCCTGGTTTTGAATGACAGAAACACAAATCACACAAGTTTAAGCAAAGCAATAACTATTATTTTTATATAAATTAATAAAATGCTTGTGTGCGTGTGTATGTGTGTGTGTGTGTGCGCACGTGTGTACGTGTTGGAGGTAGAATATTAATTGGCTTTTATAACTTGAAATTTTCTCTGGTGGCTCAGCTGTAAAGAATCCACTTTCAATGCAGGAGAACCAGGTTCAATCCCTGGGTCAGGGAGATACCCTGGAGAAAGAAATGATAACCTACTCCAATATTCTTGCCTTTGAAATCTCACAGACAGAGGAGCCTGGTGGGTTACAGTCCACGGGGTAGCAAGAGTCAGACATGACTTAGCGACTAAATAGCAATGTAATTTGAAAATATAGTTTGGGACATGGCTGGATTCATGATCTCAAATGATGATGTGTTTTCTGTTTGTCTTCCTCTCTTTTCTTTCTCCTGTTTCTTTTCTTATGTTCAACTTATTTACTTACTTACATCTGAGCTATACCTCCCCTTGTTTTGTCTCTATTCTTAACGCTGAGGGTGTGAGACTGTTCAGAAGCCACTATGACTGAGAATATGAGATGAAGTTGTATAAAGAAAAAGAAGTGCTCTATTTTCAGAAGAGGGAATAGATGGTAGGCAGGCAAAATTAAAGAAAAAAAAATCTACTATAAAGGTAAATCCCACAAAGATTGTGCTCAGGGTGGCATAGATGTTTGCAAAGTGGCTTTTGAAGAAGAGTGGAAAGAATTCAATACTAGTCACTAGTTTTGCTGGGTCAAGTAAGCCAGCTTGCTAGAGCTGAACTATTCAGGGTGACCGAGGGGAAAAAGGAAGGCCACCTTGTCTCAAGCACAGTAAACAAGTTTCCTACTAAAGGAACATCAAACAACTATTTTAAAATTTCAGTTTGAAAAAAGGCTAGTGCAAATTTACTTGCAAGCTTGGCAATAGGAACTTAGAACTTGCTTCAGCGTTATCTCTACGTAGGTGCCATGGATTCTAAACATCCTGCCTTGATATTCAGGATTGAAAGGGGGAAAATTCAACTTCTCTCCATCAGAAAGTGGTATTAGTAGTTCACAAAGTTTTTCTTTTGGTAGCATATTGTGCATGGTTCAGTGCCTTTGTCTTTAGTGAAAAAAAATTCAAATATTTAAAAAGCTTTTTAAATACAGTCTCCCAGGTGTCTGTTGCAGCCTCAAGCCCCTTTTCTTTCTTCTATTGTTCTCTTAATTGTTACTTCACAACAATTAGTTGGTTATTCATATGCAAATATATGCAAATGAAAAGGGACTCAATATATGAGATTTTTACTACTATTTAATTTCTACTTTGGGGTCTACCGATAAGATCTGCAAAACTGATTTTTTGCATCCTTACTCCTTGGAGGATAAAAGAGAAAGGGTAGTGTGAAAACAACCTAAATATCTCAAAAGCTCTGCCATTGTTAACATTCTTCTTTAGCTTGGAAAGTCTTTTTTAATTATTTTTTACTTGTCTGGTTTGCTTTCACAGAAAATGTTGTGTAAAAGCTTCCAATATTTGATACTAACTATTTAGGATCCAGAATGGCATTTGAAGTATTATTATCAATATGAAAATGGGCTCAGAAAGGAAAGAAGTAATCATCAGACAAATAAATGGAATTATATTGACTGATTAATTGAAATCATTGTTTTAAAACATCACACAATGTTTATTAAATTAAATATTAAATAAATTAATTTAATTAATAAATAAAAGTATTTATTAAAGTAAATATTAAATATCATGGGCAAGGGAGGTCTGATGAATAAATTAAAAAATACTTTAAAGCTTCTGAGAAACATCAGATTATTTGTAGGGTGGGAGGTGTGTATGTAAATGGAATGATTACTATTTTCCTCCTTGTAATAAAGATGTCTGCAAAATTTGCTGTCCTACTCTTAAGGAAAAGGAACCTATTTTCCATCCTGTGGAATCTAAGCCTCCCTTAAGTGATGTGTCTGACCAATGAAAATAGCAAAAGTGGCTTTTGTACTTTAAGTCTAGGTCAAAAGGTGTTTTGTAGCTTTCATTGGTCTGAAAAAGCATTCATTTTAGGAACGCAGCTGTTCTTGCTATAAAGAAGTTCAACCAGACTGCAGACAAGGCCTTGTGAAACACAACTAAGTTACTCTGACAAAAGACTAGGCTAAAGTCTTAGCCAGCATCAGCACCAACTTGCTAGCCCTGTGAGTGAACCATCTTGGACCAGTCCAGCCACTCCAGTTAACTTCTCATGGAGTGGGGAGTGGAGAGAAAATACCCAGTGAATCCCCTCCTGACTTCCTCATCCACAAAATCATGATCCAAGTAAACTGTTGTTTTAAGCCACTACATTTTGAGATAGTTTGCCATACATCAACAGGTAATAGGCACACTAGATACAGATCAAAAAGAACAAAGAAAAAAAAAAAGATGTTGTCTCTGTAAAAGCAGTCATACTACTTGTACAATTCCCCTTGCCAAGCTAAAGGGATCTATTCATGGACGGTTTAAAAACAGGAAGCAATTAAATCCAGTTAACAAATGCTAAAAAGAGCTTTTAATTGTTAAGGTTTCCTTCCTTGCATTTAACCTTGGCTCTTTTGGTCTCTGTTCACCAGTGGATGCCCAGAGGCGAGGGAGGAACATTCTGGTGAGGATAAATGTGCTGGCCAAGACTCGAGTGTCCTCTGCACAACCTACAGATGCCTCAGTGACTAATCTTCATCTGCAGATAATTCAGAAACAGGGCAGATCCCTCGGATTTGAAAATGGGAACTAAAACTCATCCATCTTCTCCTGATGGCTAAACAGGCTATTATTAGCAGGCCAGATGATTTAATAGGCTGGGGATGGAAAGGCACATGTTGATAATTAAACACTCCAGAGTTCCATTCCAAAGCAAGTGTCCTTTAACAGCATGACTAAGGTTTGTTTGCTTTTTAAACCCTTTTCTTCCACTTCCAAGTCTCTGGAATGTGTTCTGGCATCAACATAAACTTTTTCGATGGCTAGAAATGATGTGTGTCAAACCAATGCTCTGTTGTTTGGATGACATGTTACATGGAATTACCTGTCCTGGACCATCTTTATAAATGTATACATCTATGAATTCTAAAAAGACTGATTCACTCCTTCAGCAAATGTGAATTGAGGTCAAATAGATAGTGGTAGAATGATAGCACTGTCTTTCAGAGCTGACTCTGCCTGGTGGCAGTTTGACCTTGAAAAAGTCAGAGCACCTTTGGTAACTTAGTTTGATCATATGAAAGTGAAGAATACTTGATTCTAAGTTTCCTTCAAGCACTAGAATGTGTTCATTCTACAAACTTTATTGTCAAAGTGATTCATCTCTATTAAAAATATGTTTAGGCAGTAGTTGAATTAATAGGAAATGGATTGGTTTTGCTTTAAGCATGTGCATTAATATTCTTAGCCTTCTTTATTTCCCATATTACCCAAGATGACCATATTACCTAAGATTTACCATATTACCTAAAATTATTTTTAAATACTGCTATTTTATAATCATAAATAATAGTAAATGTTTATTTTACTGTACACCAAGCATGAGCTGAAAGTTTCACAAATGTAATCTGTTATATATATACCTATGAGTATATATACGAAAAAAAAAAGTAGCTCAGGCATGTCCTACTCTTGGTAACTGTAACCTGCCAGGCTAATCTGCCAGGCTCCTCTGTTCATGTGATTTCCCAGCCACGAATACAGGAGTGGGTAGCCATTCCCTTCTCCAGGGGATCTTCCCCACCCAAGGATCGAACTCAGGTCTCCTGCATTGCAGGCAGATTCTTTACTGTCAGTGCCGGCAGGGAAGCCTCAAGTATACGTACATGTCTGTATATAAAAATACACATGTGTAGGTATACATATATACCAGAAACGGCACAAAAAATAAGACTGTAAAGTCCGCAAGCTCAGTGATAAAGGGACCTTCTGCAAGGGATGATTTTCTCATTGACCTCTTGGGGGATTCTTTTCCATCCTTAGCTTGGAATAGGCTTCAGGGAAGAATTGAACTACAGTGCGGAGGGAAAAAAAATTAAAATGCTTTTCCAGAAAAATATCTTTCTTGCTCTTTGGAGATAAATTCACTTGATTTTATTTTTGGTGTATTGTAAGTTCCCAGGGAAGGAATTTTATTTTTTAAGCTGGAAAATTGCCATCTTGACATTGCTGTCTGTTGTCTGTTTCTGAGTTACACACTCAGATTCTTCCTTAATAGTAGACTTCCTTTGCCCTGAGAGTCACCTCTATGATATTTCAGTTAAATAAAAGTAGCACAAGTCCGTGATTTGTCTTCAAAAGGTATGCACCTGAAGCATGCCTTTTTCATCCTATTAGGGCTCAGGCTCATGCTTAGTAAGTTTTTGATGCTCCTCCCTACACATAACCATAAAGGGTTGAGCAAGCAGGAAAACTTGCAGAAATGAAAGAGTCTTTAAGCCACTGTAGTAGTTTCTAAACATTTAGAACATATTTAATGGATTGAAATGACTCTGATTGAGGCCAGCATCAGCAGAGTCAAAGCAGACAAGAAAGACGCATCATAGTGGTGTTATTGTCCATATTTCTGTCATATCTCCTTGGCTCCTATTACAGACTGAATGTTTGTGTTCCCTGCAAATCCATATGTTGAAACTTTAACATTCAGTGTAGTGGTGTTTGGACAAAGCCTTTGGGTGGTAATGGGATTAGGTCATGAGTGTGGGTCCCTCAGGATGGATTAGTACTCTTTCAGTGAGAAAAGACATCTCTTTCTCTCTCACACTGAGGATATAATGAGAAGTCAGTCATCTGCAACCCAAGGAGGAGATATTTCACCAGAAACTGAATTGGTTGACACCTTAATCTCAAAGTTCTCAGCATTTAGAATCATGAGAAAATGAATTTTTGTTAAGACACCAGATCTATTCGGTAATGCCAGTCCAAGAAAACTAAGAAAGCTACTCTTTACCATTGCTTTGCATTCTTCCCCTAGTTTTGATATGTTTTGGCTTCCAATGGCTATGAGGCAGCTCCCTTCTTGGAGGACAGCACTTGGGAATTCCCTGACCCACACTCAGACCAAGACAACCCAGTGATATAACTTCCACTCCTGACTTTTCCTCCAGTATCAGGATTGGGTTAGCTTCTTATTTTAATGTCTCATTCTCTATTCTACCTCCATTTCTTGGCAGTTTACCCTAGGAACAATTCCTTAATAAGTCACAACCACAAGAATCTTGTTTTAGGATCTGCTTCTGGAGAACCTGACCTAAGACACTTTCTATAAAAAGAAAAAAAATTTTAAAAAGGAATGTCTGTACTGTTGACCTGGCTACCAAGTGGCCTGTAGAGGTTAGACTCTGGAGATAGTTGAAATTCATGAAGAAATCCTTTCGTATCTTTACCTTTTGTGCTCAATATCAATACGGAAGATCTGGCAGAGAGTTAGAGATTTCTTTTAACTCTAAAACAACTTAAGTGAGTTAAGTGCTTTAACAGGCACCTCCTGGTGTGCCCACCCAGTCTGTAATCTTCAGTCTCTTCTCTTCTCACCTCAAGGGTTACAGAGGTGAGTTGTTGTACTATCCACATTCCAGCCACTCTGGCCTTCTTTCACCTTGAATGTGCGTTTTATTTTTCAGTCACAGGGCTTTCATGCTGTCTACTCTTTCACTCTTCCTGAAACTTTCTAATTATTCACCCTTCTAACCCCATCTCTAGATGTACAGCTCTTCCAGAATTTTATATTTTGGAAAATATGGCCAAATGTATGAAAATCACTGAACTACTGAATCTGTGAAATTTGTTATGACTTGTATTGACCCTTATTTGGAAAACCACTGATTAAGCTGCCTTATTCTACATATTTCAGTATCAACTCTATATCCCAGTTGGCAGGGCTTCTGTTTGCTCTTTGATTCTTTACTATCTGCTTCAACTCTCATCACCATTTGGTTATTAAAAGGACTCTTTGTCAGCTAGTGTCTTCTCTGTCCTAAAACTAGCATCATTAGTATCACCTAATAGCTTATTAGAAAAGCAAATCCTTAGGCTTCATCTTAGACCTATTGGTTATTTAATAGAAACTCCGATGACAGACCCATCAACCTGTGTTTTGGAAAATCCTTCCTGTCATTTTGTCGCACATTAAATTTTGAGGATCTAAATGTTACAGGACTTTGAATCTTAATACAAATTTGTTTTCCTAGATACAAATTCTAGGAAAACAAAATGGAACATCCAAGATTAACAAGCAAACAACCTTTCCTCAAGATCTTGGCTATTGAAAATGATAAGTGTCTTAGTTCTCAGATGGTTTGTATTAATCTGCTCACGTTGCCACTAACAAAGTACTGCAAACTGGGTGCCTTAAAGAACAGAAGTTTACTGTCTCACAGTTCTGGAGGCTGGAAGCTGTATATTGAAGAGTCCTCAGGGTTGTCTCCTTCTAAGGGCTCTGAGCAGAAATCTGTTACATGCTCCTCTCCTAGCTTTTGGTGGTTTATTGATAATACTTGGCATTCCTTGGCTTGGGACAGCATATTTCAATCTTCATATAGTTTTTCTATGTCTATGTGTTTAAGTTTCACTTTTCAGAAGGATATAAGTGGTTTTGAGTTAAAGCTAACACTAAGGACCTCATTTTAACTTCATTAGCCCAGGGAAGACCCTATCTCCAAATAATGCTACATTGTGAAGTATTGGAGGTTAGAACTTCAACTATCTTTCTTTTTTTTTAATTGCGGGGGGTGAGCATAATTTAACCCACAACATGATTAAGTCTTTTTTTTTTTTTTTTTATTGCCCCCGGGGTTATACCCCTTTTTCTACTAAACCAGTGGTGACTACAGCTAAGTGCTTGGAGGACAATCAGACAAAAGGAAAACTTTGAAAAAAAGTTAATTACTATCTAGAAAAATAGTTTTAGTAGAAGTAGAAAGATGAGGAACTTAGTTCAGCATAAACTGCAGGATTTATTGTATTAGTCTTCTTGGCTACCATAACAAAATACCTGAGACAGGGTGGTGTAAACAACAATTTATTTTCTTACAATGCTGGAGGCTGGAAATTTAAGATCAGTGTGCCATCATGGTTGGGTTCTAGCGAGAATGCTCCCCTGTGTTGCAGGCAGCCTCCCTCTTACTGTGTACTCACACAACCTTTTGTGTACTACGGCACAGAGAGCAAGCTATCCAGCGTCTCTTTTGACAAGGACACTAATTCTATGATGAGAACACCATCCTCATCTATTTCCAAAGGCCTCATCTCCAAATGCCATCACATAAGGGGTCAGGGCTTCCATATATGAAATTTGAGAGGATACAAATATTTAATCTGCAATACTTACCCAGAAGAGTTTCTGATTTGTTCCATCTAGGGTGGAGAGAATCCATCTGAATTTTTATAAATTCACAAGCAATTGTGATGCACAGCTAGATGTTCAAGCCTTTGTCTCAGATCTGTATTTCCATGGAAAAGTCCAGTAATTACTGATATGTATTTCAAGCTGGTTTTAGAAAAGGCAGAGGAACCAGAGATCAAATTGCCAACATCCTCTGGAGTATCGAAAAAGCAAGGGAATTCCAGGAAAACATCTACTTCTGCTTTATTGACTATGCCAAAGTCTTTTACTGTGTGGATCACAACAAACTGTGGAAAAATCTGATAGAGATGGGAATACCAGACCACCTGGCCTGTCTCTTGAGAAACCTGTTTGCAGGTCAGGAAGCAACAGTTAGAACTGTACATGGAACAACAAACTGGTTCCAAATAGGAAAAGGAGTACGTCAAGGCTTTATATTGTCATCCTACTTATTTAACTTATATGCAGAGTACATCATGAGAATCTCTGGGCTGGAGGAAGCATAAGCTGGAATCAAGATTGCTGGGAGAAACATCAACAACCTCAGATATGCAGATGACACCACCCTTATGGCAGAAAGTGAAGAGAAACTAAAAAGCCTTTTAATGAAAGTGAAAGAAGAGAGTGAAAATGTTGACTTAAAGCTCAACATTCAGAAAACTAAGATCATGGCATCTGGTCCCATCACTTCATGGGAACTAGATGAGGAAACAGTGGAAACAGTGTCAGACCTTATTTTGGGGGGCTCCAAAATCACTGCAGATGGTGATTGCAGCCATGAAATTAAAAGACGCTTACTCCTTGGAAGGAAAGTTATGACCAACCTAGATAGCATATTGAAAAGCAGAGACATTACTTTGTCAACAAAGGTCCATCTAGTCAAGGATATGATTTTTCCAATGGTCATGTACGGATGTGAGAGTTGGATGATGAAGAAAGCTGAGCACTGAAGAATTGATGCTTTTGAACCGTGGTGTTGGAGAAGACTCTTGAGAGTCCCTTGGACTGCAAGGAGTTCCAACCAGTCCATCCTAAAGGAGATCAGTCCTGGGTGTCTATTGGAAGGACTGATGTTGAAGCTGAAACTCCAATATTTTGGCCACCTCATGTGAAGAGTTGACTCATTGGAAAAGACTCTGATGCTGGGAAGGATTGGGGGCAGGAGGACAAGGGGATGACAGAGGATGAGATGGCTGGATGACATCATTGACTCAGTGGACATGGGTTTGGGTGGATTCCAGGAGTTGGTGATGGACAGGGAAGCCTGGCATGCTGTAATTCATTGGGTCGCAAAGAGTAGGACATGACTGAGAGACTGAACTGAACTGATTGCTAGGTAACACAGAAGAAGAAATGAAGCTAGTCAATCTTTAGCACCTTGCTTCATTGTCCTGATTGTCATGTGTATGTCTTGTCAGCCCCTCTCTTCTGTAAGTACCCAAAGGAAAATCATTCCATTTCTACTAGCCCTTCTCCAAATCCCAATAGAGGTGACTGCTTATTAAGTTCTTAACAAATATAAGGTGATTGGCCAAATAGAATCTTGGATTCTTTACTTCAACCCCTTTGCTTCAATAACTATACAAATAAAAAATCAATACATGCACATTATTAATTCTCTTCTGTGATAGAGAAATACAAGGAACACATGTTGGAAATTGTATTGTGTCTGGCTAAGATAACAGGGGCAAGGAAAGGCAAACTCAGCCTCTATTAAGTAATTAGTCCCTCTACCGACAGTCTCTCTTTTATAATCTGGCTGCTTAGTAAAAACTACTCTGATGTAACTGGCTGAAGTTTATCCGAGTTGGATATATCCTTATACATCTGTGAGATACATTAGGGATCAACAGAGATGTCTTTCCCATACAGCTACTTTATAGAAGGAGAGTTGTAGAAGGCATTCTCAAACTCCTGTCCCTCCCATCACTTTCACCCTTTGTTGAAAAATAAAAGTATTTAGGATGTCAAGAGCTTAGAAAATATGTTATAAAAACAATGATCTTAAAGTTGATCTCTCCTCCCCAATTCTCTTCCACAACATCAGAGTAAAACCACTCACATGCTACTACATTCTGGAAAATAACAGTTTCCTATCTGTCCACCCATTACAGGATTTTTCTATTAAGCCGAGAACACACTGATTTGTTTGGAGAGATAAATTCCACCCCCAGCATTTCTTTAATAATCCCTTTATACTTTCTTCTTATCTCTCCTCTTGCTGCTATTGTTTGATAGTGCCACTTAAACAGGTCTTTCCACAAGGTTACTCAAATTAAACATTAGCCAGCTCAATAAGCAGCTACAGAAAACTACTGACATTATCTAGCAAGATAAACATCCACACACCAAACTTTTGAGATTTCTTTATTTTTACCTTGATTGTCTCAAGGGAATGTTTTTCAAGACCACCTGACTTATTTTCTCTTAGGTTTTTAGAAGTTAAATCTTCTGGTACTAAACGTACCATGGGACATTGATAATTGGCTAGATTTCACTGAATTTTGATAAAAACAAATTTAGTATTTACCTGGTCTGTTCTTAGATTTGAGAGAATGAAACTCTTACCTTCAGAGATTCATTTCTTTGAATTGAACAATAGCAGATAGGAAAGAAACAATGTTTCCTTTATCTTTGGTTCTCTACCTAAGGCAAACACAAAGCAATCTAGACAACAAGCAAGCAGAAAGTAACAACAACAAAGAAGGCCTAAGTAAAAATTAGAATATCAGAGATGGCCCACTTCTAGGAAACTCAGATACTGGCTAAGAGCTCTGGATGCCTGAATGCTAAAGTGGAGTTGGGTACTACAAGGGGAAAATAAGATCTGTAACAGGAATGTTACTTATGGGGGTATCATAGGTATTCTTAAACTGCTTCATATTTAATCAAGGGCAAACCCTGCTCTAAGTCAAGAATCCTCTCTTTGTAAGAGTGAACTGTACACACACTTTAGATGTAGACATGCTTCTGGGAAATCAGCTCTTTCCATTGTTACTGGTGAAACTGAGATGATATTGAATGTCATTAAGCTCAATTTGATCATCTGTGAAGGGTTCATAATAACATACATCTAACAGTGTTGGTGGGAAAATAAAACAGTGTAATATTTATAAAGTATCTGACCTGTACAGCGACTACCTAAATACTAGCCTGCATCCAGCCCAGAAACCCCACCTTGACTTCCTATACAATTTAACCTTCCCTTTCACTTTCATCATGAGGCTCTTTAGTTCTTCACTTTCTGCCATAAGGGTGGTGTCATCTGCATATCTGAGGTTGTTGATATTTCTCCCAGCAATCTTGATTCCAGCTTTTGCTTCTTCCAGCCCAGCGTTTCCCATGATGTACCCTGCATATAAGTTAAAAAAGTAGGATGACAATATGCAGCCTTGTCGTACTCCTTTTCCTATTTGGAACCAGTCTGTTGTTCCATGTCCAGTTCTAACAGTTGCTTTCTGACCTGCATACAGATTTCTCAAGAGGCAGGTCAGGTGGTCTGGTAATCCCATCTCTTTAAGAGTTTTCCACAGTTTATTGTGATCCACACAGTCAAAGGTTTTGGCATAGTCAATAAAACAGAAAAAAACGTTGTTCTGGAACTCTTGCTTTTTCAATGATCCAGCGGATGTTGGCAATTTGATCTCTGGGCTTCAAATATGTGGGACTGGTGATTTTCAACAAGAGCATCTTCAGCATGGAAAACTACTAAGTGTCCCAAAGACACTTAGAAAATGCATTAGAATAAAAAGAGAGGTCCCTGGTTTTTATTATGTTATATAATAGAAAACGATAATAATTATTAATATTATTATAATATACAATACGCTAATATGTTATATATGCAAATATATACTATACACTTAGTTATAGTACACCATTTTATGTTAATACTATTATTTGATATTTTATTATTATATAGTAAATACATATTACTCTGGGCTTCTCTGCTAGCTCAGCTGGTAAAGAATCCACCTGCAATGCAGGAGACACTGTTTGATTCTTGAGTTGGTAAGATCTCCTGGAGAAGTGTTAGACTACCCACTCCAGTACTCTTGGGCTTCCCCGGTGACTCAGTACTTAAAGAATCTGCCTGCAATGCAGGGCACCTGGGTTCGATACCTGAGTTGGGAAGATCCCCTGGAGGGCATGGCAGCCCATTATATGTACTATATATTCTTTTGGAATACATAGTAAGATGCTCTTCACAATAGCTGGCAGAAAATGTGGGAGAAAATGCAAAATCAGTAGTGACAACTTATTCAGGAGGAATCAGTTTTCAAGTAATGTCCAATTCAGGGAGAAATAAAGAAGTAGGGTGTGTGTGTGTATGTGTGCATGTGTAAATAAGGGCAAGGAAAAGAAAGGAGATAGAAGAAAGAAGAGAGCAAGTTCTGAAGGCTTCCAGTTGCTAAGGATCAATCCATGTGCCTTCTGAAACCCTCCAGGGTGACTGTCTAGGTGAGAGCAGAGAATATTTTCTTTTTATCTTTCAATCACTGCCTTTGTCGGTATAAATAAGAATATTGATCACTGGAAGGTGATAATGGTTTCTCGGCTAAAATGTTATTTGTTGTTGGAATTCAGTTCCCTGTTGCCTGATTTTTATGTCACTCTCCTCAAGTCTTCAATCTTCTTCAGATATGGTCCACGTACTGGCAGGTCCGAGGAAGACACGGTATATGGGACATTCTTAAAACAACACCCAGCCTGGCCATGGGATATTGTGCTAGGTTCACATCTGAATTCTCAAGACCCTCTTGCTTGCTACTCTTGATATAAAAGAATAAGCTTGATTTTTAGTTTCTGACAAGAATGGAAATGAGAATACTGCTCTCCCCTCCCCTGAAGTGCTGTCTGATAGTACCAAATACAAAAGAGAGAAACATCTAAACACATAATGCAATTCTAAAAATGTGAATAATCTCAAGGTCATAGGAAGCATTTTTAACTGATAAGAGGAGCAAAGGGCAAATTAAGTGGGCAAAATCCAGTGCCATCCACATACAAAGAATAAAAATACGAATTAAGAGTAAAAACTTAACAGAAAAGATAAATAGCAACATGGACCATCCAAAAGGGTTTGCTGACCTAGAAAGCAGAGTTTGGGATATCACCAAAGGAACACAAAAAGAAATTGAGAGATGAGAAAAAAAAGACTTGAAGGATATGGAGAATAGAATTGGCAGTTTTAACTTTTTATATGATTCCTTAAAGATAAGAAAGCTCATAAATGGAGGAGAAAATGCATTTTTTAGAAATGAGACCAGAGAATTTATCAGAGTTAGTGGATAATGAAAGACCTCAATTTGAAAGGGCTTATAGGGTGCCGAATAATTAGATTTAAAAAACCCTATATATAAACATCTTGTGGTGAATGTCAAGAATTAAAAAATGGCAAAAATAAAATATACTAAAACTCTCTAGATAAAAAAAATCATTAAAAATCAAGTTTTTCAACAGCAAAACAAGGAAAGATAATGAGGTAATACCTTCAAACTGTTGAAAAAAATCAAACTTAAAAATTTTTAATAAGCTAAAATTTATTTAAATATGCATAAGCAAAGTTATTTTCATTCTTAATAAATTTAGCCCACATAGTCCTCTCTGAGAATATTTTTGGAGAAAATACCTGGATAAGAAGAGAAATCTTAGACAAGAAAGATATAGATATATAAATATATAGACAGGTAAGTATAATACGTAAATGACATTAGGGATGTAAATAGTTCAATTAGGGATGTAAGTAAGTAGTTCATTCAAATTTATTGTCCAAAGAAAAAAGGAATCTATAGAGGAAGATATAGTTATTAGAAAGTATAAAATAGTATATTAGTGGATATTTATGTTAGGCATAATTGGAGATTAAAAATACAATGTATATAAAGAAGAAATCATAAAAGAAATTAATTATTATTAATTATTAATAGCACTTAGTGATAAAGTAAGTACATTTTAAAGAGAGATATTCATATGCACCAAATGTAAAAAGTTGGGAAAAAACAAACAAAAGAAATAAGAGTAGCTGATCATAATCTAAGTAAGATCTAGAGAATAGCATGAACATGTAACCTCCATGAGGGTAAGGGTTTTAGTCTGCTTTATTCACTGCTATCAATATATCAGAGTGCCTGTAACAAAGACTAACACATTTCAGGTACATATTTAATAAATGAATGGATAAGTAAACTCCAACAACACAAAGATATTTTCCACAGTGAATTTTCTTGAAAGGATTCTTATGATAGAGATATCTTTGGCAAAAGTGATCTAGGAAAATTACAAAAACAAATATACAAATCAACAAAACATAAAATGAAAGAAATAATGTGTGTATATATATACAGAAAAAGCTTTGGCAGTAATAAAAAAATTAGTATAACAGCTTTACACTAAATAGTTGAAAACCTAGAAAGAAGAGAGATATTTGTATAGAAACATACAAAAAGCCAGAATTGGAGCAAGGGGAATAAAAATCTGACTAGACTAGTGGCCATTAGAGAAACTGAAATGGTCATTTCAGGTTCTTTCCAAAGACATCTGAGCTCCAAATAGCTTCATAACTGAGTTCTTCCATACTTTCAAGAGATAGATATTTCCTGTCTTCTAAAAGGCTTTCAGAAAACTAAAAAAAGGGAGGAGAGAGAGAACGATACCCAAGTTTTTATGAGACTAGTATAATATTGATTTTCAAGTTGGATAATAGAATACAAAATAAAGCATTTATAAATCCATTTCGTCTTTTACTATGTAAAGAACTAATCCTACAATGGTTTTAATGGGTACAAAAAATCATTTATTTGATTTCAATGTCTATTTTTGACATAGAATCAGAAAATCACTTGTAGAATGAGTGTGTCTGACTCTTTGCAACCCCATGGGCTGTAGCCTATCAGGCTCCTCTGTCCATGGGCTTCTTTCTACATGCAAGAATAATGGATTGGGTAGCCATTCCCTTCTCCAGGGGATCTTTCTGACTCAGGAATCCAACCTGGGTCTCTTGCATTGTAGGCAGATTTTTTACCATCTGAGCCACCAGGGAAGCCCAGTCCCTAACTTACTGAAAACCTTATTATTAAAATCTATAATTTATTTAGTGGAAAAACTTGAGTCATATTTCTTTAGGTTTATGAATAAAATAATAATTTTTATAGCCCCTCTTGTTAACATAGTACTGGATTTCCTGATTTATACTGTGAGAAAAAAGAAATATGAAATGTAAAGATTAGAAATTTATAAACACAATTTAAGATTTAGGTGAGATAATCCATGTAGGAAATGCAATATACAGTCTGTTAGGTTACCTGATAAAAGACCACTTTATAAAAGTCAGTTGTGTCCCCTATTAATCAATAATATTTGTCTAGAAATTACTATTCAATATATAACATTAAAATATCAATAAAACCCAATAAAATATATCCAGAATAATCTGACAAAGAATGCAAAATACTTTTACAAAGCAAAAATTTAAAGTTATTAATTGACCTAAAAGAAAAAATCTAAAACATGTAGAAAGGTTAGTGTATGCTATTGGGTGATTGAAATTCATATTTAAAGGATCAGTTCCAAATTTTATCAATTGATTTAATATAATCCTAAAAATTTCAACTTAATATTTTGAAAAAATTGAAACATTTATTCCAAATTTAAAAGAAAGATGAGAGCTCTACATAGAATGTATTAAAAAGAAGAGCAATAAGAGAAAATTCTTTCTGGAAAGTTACATAGCAAAGCCATCATAAAAAAAGAGAAGGGGAAAGAAAAATTTATAAACATTCTGATAAAACAGAAATCTAGGGAAAATAGCTTAAAATAAATCCTATTTATATATTACAATTTGATTTAAATCATTGAGGAAAGAAAACTGGCTCAGTTTATAGAAAATAAAAAGAAACTTTGATACCTTGCTTACACAATACAAAAAAGACCCCCTACCCCATATTACACTCAAATGTGAGTGCTTAAATCAAAAATAGGAGACGTATTTGTCTCTAGAGGTGATAAAGACCTTCCAAAACAAGGCAGCAAAAGCAAAACATGAGAAGAAAAATAGGTAACTGTGACTACTTAAAAATAAACAATATCTTCTTAAGAAAACCACTGATAAGGTTGACAATAGATAGTAGACTGGGAAAATTATTCCCAATATCAAAAGACAACATAGGATTAATACTGAATGCAAAAGAAACTCCTGCAAGCCAAGAAGAAAAGAAAAATGTAACAGATTAAAAAAAAAAAAACTAGTTAAAAGATGTAAACAAGGAATTAATACAAAATAAAATCAATAAATCATTACTGTTAGTAATAGTATTAAAGTCCTTCCTACTATTATTAAAACTTTTAGTGTGGAGAAGCAAAAGACCTCAAGGGAATGTAGCATAGTAGTTTTAAGAATGGAACTGAGCTGTAGATTGAGGTATAGAACTGTCCCCAGAGCTGTGCAGACTATTTTGGAATTTCTGTGCATTTGAAGTCACATACACCTCTCTGTAGAGCTAGAACTGAATAACAGGAAAGTGACAGATGATACTTAATAACCAAGAAGATGATCCTGATGGCCATCCGGGAGCATTTTCTGGGCTTTTCAGAAAAGGTCAGTTAAGGACTGGGAAAGGTTCTTAAGAAACATATTAAGAGGTATTGCAATAATCTGTAGGGGAAAAAAACATATAAATGTCATTTGGTGCCGTTGTAAACTAACCTTTTTATATATTAGGTTTAGTCTGGGAAATCTGAAGTCTACTAGTGCTGCTGCTGCTGCTAAGTTGCTTCAGTCGTGTCTGACTCTGTGCGTACCTATAGACGGCAGCCCACCAGGCTCCTCTCTCCCTGGGATTCTCCAGGCAAGAACACTGGAGTGGGTTGCCATTTCCTTCTCCAGTGCGTGCATGCATGCTCAGTCACTTCAGTCGCTTCTGACTCTGTGTGACCCCATGGACAGCAGCCCTCCAGGCTCCTCTGTCCACAGGATTCTCCAGGCAAGATACTGGAGTGGCTTGCCATTTCCTTCTCCCCTACTAGTGCTAGATGTTCTTTATTAGATACTTAATGCTAATGCTATGAAGTGGAATAGAGTATGGACTCCATCCTTTGAGGACTGGAAACTCTCCTCTCTCTAAAAGAAATCATCATTATACTTTTAAGTTACTAAAGTCACAATAATGAGCTAATAATTCTATCATCAGTAGCTATAAATATTACTGTCCGAAGGTGATAAAAATAATGAACCACAGGCAAATTAAAAGAAAAACAAGACTTCAAGTTTGGAGGGGAACTAAGATGGCGGAGGAATAGGACGGGGAAACCACTCTCTCCCCAATAAATACATCAGAAGAACTTTTAAAGACCGCGTAAACTCCATAAAACAGGATCTAAATGCTGGCAGAGGACATCGGGCATCTGAAGGGACGGCCCATTGCCGACGAGAGGAGGTAGGACAAAAGAAAAAAGAGAGAGAAAAAAGTAAAGGGAGAGACAGAGTTGGGGGCGGGGATCCGTCCCGGAAGGGGAGTCTGGAATAAAGAGGAAAAAAAAAAAGAGGAGAAAGGTTTCCGAATACCAGGGAGCATTCTCTCGGGCGGATTTGCGGTGAATCTTGGAGAGCAAGATAGCTGGGAGTAAAAGCAGATTAATAATTAAGCCCTGCAAGCTACATTTCTGGCTGGAAGGCACAGGGAAGCGGCGGCGGACGCCCCACCCCCCCACTAGCCAAAGCGGACTGCTCAGGGAGGGGCGGGCCGCGTGCTCAGGGAACGGAGCAGCCTGAGCGACCCAACCCAGGGGGCTAACCGGAGATAGACTGAGAAGTAGCTTTCCCCAGGAAGAGCCCCCCTGCCAGGCCCACGCAGAACAAGGAGAGGTGTGGAGTCGGCAGAGAGGCGGCTGGCCGGGTGGCAAAGAACAAAGGGCGTGCGGAGTCGGCAGGGAGGCGGCTGGCCGGGTGGCACAGAACAAAGGGCGTGCGGAGTCGGCAGGGAGGCGGCCGGCCGAGGAGATCTGGGTGCCTGTGGGCTGTGGACCAGCCCAGCCCCCGCCCGAGTGCAGCGGGCATAACCCAGCCCCTGCGAGACCAAAGGGTGAGGCGAAGTCGGCAGGGAGGCGGCCGGCTGGGCGGAGCTGGGCGCCTTCGGGCTGCGGACAGACCCAACCCCTGCCCGAGACCAGCGGGCATAGCCCAGCCCTGGCAAGGCTTCCTCGGCCAAATTGCGCACAGAGCTAGGTGCTAACCAAGACTACTGGGGATTCTGGACGGATCGGCGCTCTGCACACCTAAAAAGACGTGCTTAGCTGCACGTCGGGAAAGCCAAGAGGTTGGGCCGGGGGAGGGGAGAAGCCACACTCCCCAACTGCGCCGGGCGGACGACAGAGAGCCGAGCAGAAGGGGCGGGGGAAGCGCACTCAGCAGGAGCAGGGCAAACTCCAGAGCGCTGAATAGACACATAAAAGACCAGCAAACAGAAGACGCTTAAGCTAGCAGAGGCAACAGCTTTGGAACTGACAGGAGTAGCAGATTAAATCCCTGCAGGTGGCGCAGACTGCATAGAAAGGAGTCTATAGACCATGAGAAGTACAAGCTGGACCCAAGGAATTGTCTGAAAAATAAACTGACCCCTCGCCGTACGCACCAGCACCAGAGAAAGCCTTAGTTATAACTGTACTAGGAACATCTTTTAAATTTTTAAAACTTTTTTATACCCCTTTTGTTTTTTAGAATTTTTAAGTCCCCTATAACCTTGTTATTTTCTTTCTTTATTTTCCTTTATTTTTATTTTCCCTTTATTTATTTTTTTTTAGAATTTTTTTTTAGAATTTTTTTTTTAGAATTTTTAAGTCCCCTATAACCTTGTTATTTTCTTTTTTTCTTTCTTTTCCTTTATTTTTATTTTCCCTTTTTTTAAATCTCCTCTTTCTCCCTTATTGCATTCTCCGTCCTATCTCCTTTCTTACCTTTTATATCTCCACTTTATTCCCCTTTTTAAAAAATTTTTTTTTTTTACTGATTTTTGTTGTTGTTGTTGGTGGTGGTGGTGGTGTTGTTGTATTTTCTTCTTTATCATTCTTTCTTTCTTTTTTTCATAATAGTACTTTTGAGAATCCAGTCTTTACTCTAGATTTTTAATCTTTGCTTATTAGTATTTGGTATCAACTTTGTACCTTTAAGGATCCAAGCTCCAGTACCCATTGCTACCTGGGAGTGAGATCATTGGCTTGACTGCTCTCTCCCCATTCTTGTTTCTCCTCTTTTGTTTTTGTTTTTGTTTTTCTTTCTCTTCCTTATCTTTCTTTCTATCATTTTCTTTGTAATAGTATTTTGAGAATCCCGTCTTTACTCTAGATTTTTAATCTTTGCTTATTAGTATTGGGTATCAACTTTGTACCTTTAAGGATCCAAGCTCCAGTACCCATCGTTACCTTGGAGTGAGATCAGTGGCTTGACTGCTCTCTCCCCATTCTTGTCTCTCCTTTTTTTTTTTTTCTTTTTCTTTTCTCTTTTCTTCTCCTACCAAGACACCTTCAACGTCCTCTTCCTCTGTATATTCTCTACCCAACTCTGGGACTCTGCTTGAGAGTTACCAGCTGTGAAGAACACTGAAATAACTGACCACTGGCTGGATCTGTCTCTATCCATCTGACTCTCTCCTTTCTCTCTCTGGTCAATTCTGTCTCCTTCCACACTCTTCACATTTCGATATAACTCTGTGAACATCTCCAAGGGATCCAAGCTGTGGAGGGCACACAGAGGAGCAATCACTGGCCACTTCACTCCCTCACCATCGGATTCCTCTCTTCTCCTTCTGGTCCATGCCATGTAACTTTGTGTACCTGACAGGGTGTCCCTCACTGTGAAGAAACTTCTCATCACTAAACTAGAGGTTCTGCCACCATCAGTGCAGAGATAAAAGAGCCCTGAGGCTACTGGAAGACAGGAGACTAAACCCAGAACCTGAGAATTCCAGAAAACTCCTGGATCCAAGAGTTAATTAATCGATAGGAACTCATCAACCTCCTCCATACCAAAACTGAAATTAATCAACCCCCAAGGGCCAACAAGCTCCAGAGTAAGATATACCAAGCAAATTCCCCAGCAACGTAGGAACACTGCCAGGAGCTTCAATACACAGGTTGCCCAAGGTCACACCAAGGCCACCGACACCTCAAATCTCTTTACTGGACACTCCATTGTTAGTTACAGTGAGGAAACCCAGATCCACCCACCAGAACACCACACAAGCTTTCCCATCCAGGAAACTTCTACAAACCACACATCTAACCCCTCCCATAGTGAGGAACCCCCACAATAAAGGGGCAACACAGCAAGATAAATAAGATGAAAAGGCAGAGAAATACCCAGCAAGTAAAGGAACAGGATAAATACCCCCTAGACCAAACAAAAGATGAAGAGATAGGATGTCTACCTGACAAAGAATTCCGAATAAGGATAGTGAATATGATCCAAAACCTGGAAAATAAGTTGGAGCTGCAGTTCAACAACCTGCAGGCAAGGATTGAGAAGATGCAGGTAAGCTTTAACAAGGACTTAGAAGAAATGAAAAGGAGTCAAAATACAATAAATAATGCAATAAATGAGATCAAAAACACCCTAGAGGGAACCAACAATAGAATAACAGAGATAGAAGACAGGATAAGTGAGGTAGAAGACAGAATGGCAGAAATAAATGAAACAGAAAGGAAAAATGAAAAAAGAATTAAAAGAAATGAGGACAATCTTAGAGACCTCTGTGACAATATTAAACGCACCAATATTCGAATCATAGGAGTCCCAGAAGAAGAAGACAAAAAGAAAGACCATCAGAAAATTCTTGAAGAGATAATTGTTGAAAATTTCCCTAAATTGGGGAAGCAAATAGCCACTCAGGTCCAAGAAACACAGAGAGTCCCAAATAGAATGAACCCCAAACGGAACACCCCAAGACACATATTAATCAAATTAACAAATATCAAATACAAAGACCAAATATTAAAAGCAGCAAGGGAGAAGCAAAAAATAACTCACAAGGGGAATCCCATTAGGATAACAGCTGATCTCTCAATAGAAACGCTTCAGGCCAGAAGGGAATGGCAGAGCATTCTTAAAGTCATGGAAGAAAACAATCTACAACCCCGATTACTGTACCCAGCAAGGATCTCATTCAAATTTGAAGGAGAATTCAAAATTTTCTCAGACAAGCAGAAACTGAGAGAATTCAGTAACACCAAACCAGCCCTCCAACGAATTCTAAAGGAACTTGCCTAGATAGGAAACACGGATGGGATAGATAATCTGGAACCCAAAACAATAAAATAAATGGCAACAGGATCATACTTATCAATAATTACCTTAAATGTAAATGGGCTGAATGCCCCAACTAAAAGACAAAGATTGGCCGATTGGATACAGAAACAAGATCCCTATATATGTTGTCTACAAGAGACCCACCTCAAACCTAGGGACACATATAGACTGAAAGTTAAAGGCTGGAAAAAGATATTCCATGCGAATAAAGACCAAAAGAAAGCAGGAGTGGCAATACTCATATCAGATAAAGTAGACTTTAAAATAAAGGCAGTGAAAAGAGATAAAGATGGACATTACATAATGATCAAAGGATCAATCCAGGAAGAAGAAATAACAATTATAAATATTTATGCACCTAACATAGGAGCTCCACAATATGTAAGGCAAATGCTAACAAGTATGAAAGGGGAAATCAACAACACCACAATAATAGTGGGAGACTTTAATACACCACTCACACCAATGGATAGATCAACTAGACAGAAAAGTAACAAGGAAATTCAAACTTTAAATGATACAATAGATCAACTAGACCTAATTGATATGTATAGGTCATTCCACCCCAAAACAAGGAATTTCACCTTTTTCTCAAGTGCACACGGGACCTTCTCCAGGATAGATCACATCCTGGGCCATAAATCTAACCTTGATAAATTCAAAAATATTGAAATCATCCCAAGCATCTTTTCTGACCACAATGCAGTGAGATTAGATATCAACTACAGGAGAAAACCTTTCAAAACTTCCAACATATGGAGGCTCAACAACACACTGCTGAATAACCACCAAATCACAGAAGAAATCAAAAATGAAATTCAGTTATGCATGGAAACGAATGAAAATGAAAACACAACAGCCCAAAACCTATGGGACACTGTGAAAGCAATGCTAAGGGGAAAGTTCATAGCAATACAAGCTCACCTCAGGAAACAAGAAAAAAATCAAATAAATGACCTTACTTTACACCTAAAGCAACTAGAAAAGGAAGAGATGCAGAAGCCCAGGTCTAGTAGAAGGAAAGAAATCTTAAAGATCAGGGCAGAAATAAATGCAAAGGAAACAAAAGTGACCATAGCAAAAATCAACCAAGCCAAAAGCTGGTTCTCTGAGAAGATAAATAAAATTGACAAACGATTAGCCAGACTCATCAAGAAACAAAGGGAGAAGAACCAAATCAACAGAATTAGAAATGAAAACGGAGAGATCACAACAGAAAACACAGAAATACAAAGGATCATAAGAGACTATTATCAGCAACTATATGCAAATAAACTGGACAACCTGGATGAAATGGACAAATTCCTAGAAAAATACAACTTTCCAAAACTAAACCAGGAAGAGATAGATAATATTAATAGACCCATCACAAGCACAGAAATTGAAACCGTAATCAGAAATCTTCCAAAAAACAAAAGCCCAGGACCAGATGGCTTCACAGCTGAATTCTACCAAAAATTTAGAGAAGAGCTAACACCTATTCTACTCAAACTCTTCCAGAAAATTGCAGAGGAAGGTAAACTTCCAAACTCATTCTATGAGGTCACCATCACTCTAATTCCAAAACCCGACAAAGATGCCACAAAAAAAGAAAACTACAGGCCAATGTCACTGATGAACTTAGATGCAAAAATCCTCAACAAAATTCTAGCAAATAGAATCCAACAACACATCAAAAAGATCATACATCATGATCAAGTAGGCTTTATCCCAGGGATGCAAGGTTTCTTCAATATTCGCAAATCAATCAATGTAATACACCACATTAACAAATTGAAAAATAAAAATCACATGATTATCTCAGTAGATGCAGAGAAAGCCTTTGACAAAATTCAACATCCATTTATGATAAAAACCCTCCAAAAAGTAGGAATAGAAGGAACATACCTCAACATAATAAAAGCTATATATGACAAACCCACAGCAAACATTATCCTCAATGGTGAAAAGCTGGAAGCATTCCCCCTGAAATCAGGAACAAGACAAGGGTGCCCACTCTCACCGCTACTTTTCAACATAGTCTTGGAAGTCTTGGCCACAGCAATCAGAGCAGATAAAGAAATCAAAGGAATCCAGATTGGAAAAGAAGAAGTAAAACTCTCTCTGTTTACAGATGACATGATCCTCTATATTGAAAACCCTAAAGACTCTACGAGAAAATTACTAGAGCTAATCAGTGAATATAGCAAAGTTTCAGGATACAAAATCAACACACAGAAATCCCTGGCATTCCTATACACTAACAGTGAGAAATCAGAAAGAGAAATTAAGGAAACAATTCCATTCACCATCGAAACAAAAAGAATAAAATACTTAGGAGTATTTCTACCTAAAGAAACAAAAGACTTGTATATAGAAAACTATAAAACACTGATGAAAGAAATCAAGGAGGACACAAACAGATGGAGAAATGTGCCGTGTTGGTGGATTGGAAGAATCAATATAGTGAAAATGAGTATACTACCCAAAGCAATCTATAGATTCAATGCAATTCCTATCAAGCTACCAGAGGTCTTTTTCAAAGAATTAGAACAAATAATTTCTCAATTTGTATGGAAATACAAAAAACCTCGTATAGCCAAAGCAATCTTGAGAAAGAAAAATGGAACGGGCGGAATCAACCTACCGGACTTTAGGCTATACTACAAATCCACAGTCATTAAGACAGTATGGTACTGGCACAAAGACAGAAAAATAGATCAATGGAACAGTATGGAAAGCCCAGAGATAAATCCACGCATCTATGGACACCTTATCTTTGACAAAGGAGGCAAGAATATACAATGGAGAAAAGACAACCTCTTTAACAAGTGGTGCTGGGAAAACTGGACAGCCACTTGTAAAAGAATGAAACTAGATCACTTTCTAACACCATACACAAAGATAAACTCAAAATGGATCAAAGATCTAAGCATAAGACCAGAAACTATAAAACTCCTAGAGGATAACATAGGCAAAACACTCTCTGCCATAACCCAAAGCGGGATACTCCATGACCCACCTCCCAGAATATTGGAAATAAAAACACGAATAAACAAATGGGACCTAATTAAAATTAAAAGCTTTTGCACAACAAAGGAAACTATAAGCAAGGTGAAAAGACAGCCTTCAGAATGGGAGAAAATAATAGCCAATGAAGCAACAGACAAACAATTAATCTCAAAAATTTACAAACAACTCCTGCAGCTCCATTCTAGAAAAATAAACAACCCAATTAAAAAGTGGGCCAAAGAACTTAACAGACATTTCTCCAAAGAAGATATAAAAATGGCTAACAAACACATGAAAAGATGCTCAACATCACTCATTATCAGAGAAATGCAAATCAAAACTACAATGAGGTACCACTTTACACCAGTCAGAATGGCTGCCATCCAAAAGTCTACAAGCAATAAATGCTGGAGAGGATGTGGAGAAAAGGGAACCCTCTTACACTGTTGGTGGGAATGCAAACTAGTACAGCCACTATGGAAAACAGTGTGGAGGTTCCTTAAAAAGCTGCAAATAGACCTGCCATATGACCCAGCAATCCCACTGCTGGGCATATACACCGAGGAAACCAGAATTGAAAGAGCCACGTGCACCCCAATGTTCATCGCTGCATTGTTTACAATAGCCAGGACATGGAAGCAACCTAGATGCCCATCAACTGACGAATGGATAAGAAAGCTGTGGTACATATACACAATGGAATATTACTCAGCATTAAAAAAAAAATTCATTTGAAGCAATTCTACTCAGATGGACGAAACTGGAGCCCATTATCCAGAGTGAAGTAAGCCAGAAGCAAAAACAACAATACAGTATATTAACGCATATATATGGAATTTAGAAAAACGGTAACGAGAACCCAACATACGAGACAGCAAAAGGAACACAGATGTATAGGATAGACTCGTGGACTTTGTGGATGAGGGTAAGGGTGGGATGATATGGGAGAAGGGCATTGAAGCATGTTAATTTTCATATGTCTAATCAATCGCCAGCTCAGGATTGATGCTCGGGGCTGGTACAGCGAGATTTCCC